>JUFY01016623.1:9056-35615 GCA_001855655.1 Leptopilina clavipes | reverse complement strand
TTATTTAATTATTAAGTAATTGATTATAATAATTAAGAATAATTCGCATTTAATTATTATAAAACGTTTTCCCAGACAATTGACATTCTTTTATGACTCTTGAAGTATATTTCAGAGGAAATCTATTCATTTGATATACAACTTAGTTTTATTTAAGAAAGAGTATTATATTACATTTTTAAACGTATTTGATATATCGAATGTCAGTCGAGCGAGATAAACGTCGCTCGTTACACCTTCCTCCTACAAAGAATTTTCGATAGAAAATTAGTCAATAAAAACTATTTGAATAAGACATGTAGGAATTATTTATCAAGAAAAATTTACAGTTTAAAATATGAAAATTTTATTATTTCAAAATAAGTCGTTTCTGCCGAAAATTGGCAGTACACCACTTTAAGGAAACTCTGTGCCTCTGAAAAAGAAAAACCACTTAACTGTCATTGCTTTTTGGTACATTTCTAGAATTTTTATTAACACAGAAAATTGTATGGTATCAAAATAAGATGCAACGCTCTTATTTTAATACATTTTTAGCTTATTTTAATCCAATTTGGTATTAAATCAATAACGTTGCATCTTATTTTAATACTATAAAATTTTCTGTGTAATTCTATAATATTATCTTGATTCTATTACGGTTAATTATTCCACAAAGGAATAATTACCTTCCGCATTATATTGATAAAGGATAATAATAGAATAAAATATAATTACTAAAAAGCATATAATTCCAAAATTTTCTCACTGTATAGAAAAAAGTTTTTGACCTTATATAAAATATTTTCTAGCAAGTAGCGCAATTGCATGATTGCGATTAGTCGCGTTACTTACTTAATGTTTTCTCGTTCTTTATTCTTTACCTTGTGCTGGTACAAACTGCTTACTGATTTTTAAATTTATTTTATTTGCTTATTTTTCCAATATTTATTATATTAACAAAACATTTACATTTTACTTTGTCACGTATGCTTATTTTACTTATTAGAAATTGAATGCTCGTTTTCAATTAACTAATTGACAATAAATTTTGAACTGCTTTTTGAACTTCTATGTAATAATTTCTCAGTGTGAGAGGTTATTATATGTTCTGAATTAATTACAAGACTTCGTTTTCTGGTCACGTATGCAGAGAGGGAATAAAAAGACATTAGAAGAAATATTATAGCAAGAATTGCTACAATTTCGATTTGGATGCTGGCTTTGTAAATGTAATAAATAAAATGTTGGGTGAACCATATTGATCAAATATCAATTTTCGAATTTTATACTTGCAGTATTTTTTTAAGAAGGCAAAATTAATTTATTTATTAAATTCAACTCTAGAATAGTAATAGACATAATCAGTTTAAAATAAACAAAGATTTAGTGTCCAAAATATAGGTTCTAAGTTGATACTCCTTTGTTCAAATTTGGCAATTTCTTTTAAATTACTTTCTCGATACTTTTCAATGAAAAAAAATTCACGTATTTCAAACCATTAACTATAATAATAATTATTAATTAATTAACTATAATAATCGTTGTAATCTTTCATTCATTCATTCTTTCTGTTCACACTTGAAGTTAACTCTTTAGCGCGCGTTTCTAAATCCAAGTCCTTCTTCACAAAAATACAAGAATATGTTCCTTTCAACTTGATTAAACTTATCAATCTAAAAGAGGTCAGTAAAATTGGTTCGCAAAGTATAAGTTAGAATTGAATGATTCCAAACAAGTTTATTCAGAATAAAGGAGGAAAAAAAGTTTCTATAAATAGTGGTGGAATCGAGATCACTTGATTCGAATGGGCGCTGCGTCGTCACTCGAGAGCAAAGTGTGCTATGTAGCACGTATTTTAAGGGAGGATGAGGGTGATCAACAATGGCGGTGCGACCTCAGGAGGCTCCACCGTTCTCTGTTCTCTGTTCTCGACGCCATTTTAGGTTGATTACGATGTGGTTAAGTCTCCCACTTTCACCCCCTCGTCCTCCTCACGTCGCTCTCTTTGCTCGTTTCAGCCACTACCACAGCATTGCCAACCCTCCGCGAATCAGCTTCTCCTTACTCCTCCCAAACCCTTATACACAATCAGCCCCGTTTGGACCACTACCCCTGCTCTGTATTTTCTCTCGAAACCAGGGCCAAAGGGGGGTTGATTTTACCCCCTGGGACGTCGATCAGCTTCTCTACGAGATTTTACACTTGGCAGAGTTCTCAACTTTTTATTACCTTCATTACATTTTTCCTAATGCTCGATGACCCACATTGATCATTCCATAGACGTTCAAAAACAAACTTCATTTTATAATTATTGTTCTGCTCTCAAATGACGTAGCTTCTATTTTATAACTTTCTATTTTATTTCTTATATAAAACGTGGTTTTTTAGTGAGCTGGTAATAATTAATTCTAGTCAAAACTGATTACTAAAAATTAATTATATTGAAATTTTAGTGTTAGTTTTTTTATTTATTAGTAAAAGAAAATGGAAGTTACTTTTCCAAATTAATCCGTTTAGAATATTGCCATTCCTCGTAACAATAGTGACAAATCAAGGAGAATGGAGATAATAGAAAGAAATCATTATAGCTATGATCTATTGCCTTTCATCATATATTTACTCACCAATCTTCCGGAAGTAACGTTATTCAACCGCCTACCAATCTACACGATACTTTTTATACATCTTCTACATATAAACCTTATCCATTATCGGATTTAGTAAAAGCTGAGTGAATGACTATATCCACCATCATCCCTTTTTCTTTTCCCTTTACATCTACATTTTCATTTTAAAAATTGCAATTCTAATAATTCATTTCGATTTGTTTCTTCATTTTATCACAAATAATATTTGTCTCCGAATGTTCTGCTTTCTTCGCATTAAAGTTTAATATCGAAATTTACTCTTCACATAACTGATGATAATTAATCTAGAAAAAAAGTCCTTAAATTCATTTTTTCAAAACAAACAAAAATCTTTCTTGGATTGCAATTTGGGAAGCATAGAAATTAGGCGAAAAAAAATGAGCCTATTCTCTTTTTTTTTTTGAGAAATAGTGTGAAGATGTAAAAAAGTTGGATGAGAGACAAAACGAGTAATTTGATAAAGAGAGAAGGTACATGAGTGGAATAAAGAGTATGCAAGAGAAATTTAGAGCAAGAGAGATGAAGAGGAAGATCAAGGAAAGAGAGACATGGACCTAACGTGGCGGACGTCGCTATTGTTCACTCGCCCAAGGGGTCGACGTCTCGACTCCCGACGTCGGGTTGATTGTCGCAGATCTTATTATCCCCTCTTGTTCTGAAGCGCACTACTGCGGGTGTATCTAGATAGCAAGGAGTTGGGTGATGAGAAGCTACTGGAGAATCTACCTTCCGGCAGGTACTACCAACCCGTAACCATGTTAGCGCTAATGACAACTTCTGCCGCGAGATATGCGTGGACCAACTTCCTTCTAATCCCCCCAGACACTCTCATACTTCCACCTTTAAAACATATATACGTGTGAAATTGTTTCCTTCCACCTTTGCACTCCTGCCAAACATCCAATTAGATGAAAAATAGTAACAATGATACTGTTTTTATCTTTCCCAAGTGAAACTGCTATTGAAAAATTTACTCCTCGAGATAAATTGGAACATGATCAGAAATTCGTACATCTACTTATCGACTTTGAAAATAATTCAAAAGAATTCTTTCCAAATGGGAAAGACATGGGAATAAGTTTGTCGAGGAGATGTTGGATAAATTACTCCACATATCAATGTGTGTTGATTGTTAAGTTTAAGTAAGAGTTATTTGGAAATTGGGGATGGAAAGATATATACGCATGAGAAGTATGCATTATAGATTTCCGACAAATTCGTTGGAATAATAGTACCATTCCGGAGAGTGGATCATTTTCGTTCCCCGGGGCTGGCTCCGAAAATCCATTAGACCGGAAAACGAGGTAGAATGCAATGGCGTCGGCGTCTAAGAAACAAACGACGCCCGATAGGAGTGAACAAGCAGTGAATCACCCGAGCACTTGTTTACCAAGAGAATCAGGATTCAAGGGATGCCCCTGCCTCACGTTCCTCGTCTCGGAATCCACCTCCTCGTTTTCCGACCCACGTCACCACCACCATCACAATTCATCGACTCGAACGTTACTCTCAGTCTCGTCACGCGAACATCACGTTCCCAAATACACACAATTCCACTCTGAAAATTCCTGCATTGCTGCATTATCTTCTATATATATTATGTTTACATTTTAGAAACACGTGGCCAATCATTTATAGAAAATTAATTTTTATTTTCCGATAAGAATTCAACGATTTTTCAAATTCAAAAATGAAAATTTAAGTCAGTCTTTTCTGCTTTTAGTTAAAGTTCTTGGCATTAAACAAGTTTACAAGAGTTTCTGTGAGTTACTTGTTTACTGAATTTAAATTTACTTTTTTAAACTCAATTTATGTTTTAATTGGGAATGTTTGTAATTAATTTACGTGTACAATGACAAATGTAGTGTTTCACATACAGTGTTTAATGAATTAAAGACAGATTTCTTATATGATGAATTTAATTTTATCTTAAAAAATGTTTAAGCACTCGTGTGTGAAAATATGTGCAAAACACACACGTGCAATTGTACATGTATACACATACACACACATATAAATGCAGAGGTTTACGAATACAGTTTCTCGCACGGGTACAAGCAGAGCAGTAGAATTGCTAAATGTAATTCGGTTAAAAGGGTTTTAGTAATACAATGCATATAAACATGAGTGCTTTGCCTCCTGACTCTCTTTGGCTTTCGAGTCCTCTCTCATCCCATTGTGATTCCGGAATCGCGACTTTGGGGAAGACCAGAGTCGAGTCCCCATGCATTCTCTGGTTCCTCTGAGAGTTTAACGGAGCTATAACGTCTTCAGGATTGGTTAGCCAGGCAAGGATGAATCGTTGAAAATGGATGACGAGGAGGAAAGGATGCGGAATTATTTGTCTATGTGCGGGGTTGGGTTTATTGGACAACGATTTTGATGAAAGTTTACGGTTGAATGGACCTTTCATCTTTACTCTGTTTTCCTTTTCTTTTTTGCTTTTAGTCAAAGGCGTTCAAAGTTACTTTTACCATTTTGATATACATACTTTACAACAAGTTTCAAACTCTCACTCGAGTAAGAAGCTCAATTTCAAAATGATGTTCTAGGCAAACGAATTTCTAACTCTGAATACACAATGGAGTTTGAAAGAAAAATCTTTGAATAACATGGAAAATTTCTACTTTCTAGAAACTACAAAATCTTCTATTTTATACTCTTATGGCTACAATATTCATACCACTTATCGAACTAATTAATCCACTATTAATTAATAGTGCTGGAATAAACTTCAATTAATACCAAAAAATATACAAATGTCCCAGTAAGAAATATAGGAATTTCTGATTCACTTATTCATTAAGGGAAGTAACAATGTTAATCGTAAACTCTTGAAATGGACGTAAATGCAGTCGGATAAATATCAATTACGAAAAGTGATATGAAAATGTTTTCTTCATCCTGTTTGGCTGATTTTCCTTGCTTAGAGTAATGCGTTAGGTCAATTTGTCAAATTACCATGTTGCCGCATCATAAAATTCATGGAACCAAAATTGAGTGTCCAAATGAAATGCAATTTCAGAGTGCGTTGATATTGATTCGTTGCGTGCAGTTGATTCGAAAAATTAGTGTTCCCTACTAGTGTATATTTGAATTATTCTATATTCTCTTTTCTAAATAATATTTCTGTCTTATAAAAAATATAAAATAATAACTCTCTAATCAAAATGAGTAATAAGTTTAGGGTGTGGAGGGAATTTAATTGATTTCATTATATTGATAGAAAAATGAAAAGAAGAGAAGAAACTATATAGTTTGTTAAATCAAATTACTTTCAATTTACTTTTTACTCTTCTTACTTTAACTTTTTTCAATGGAAATAACAGATTTATCTGCTGACTAGGCTCTACTTCGCGTATACAGATGAAGTGATCTGGCAAAGTGCCACCTCACTTTTTTCGACGATTACATTTTATCTAGAGTTACTTTTTAAAGAAAGAATATTATTTCCATTTCGTTGAATTTTCAGAAAAACACAATATTAGGTGTGTATCAAACGATGTGATGAAAAGTTTGTCGCACAAATTTTTCCTCTCTTGTGCTAAATTAAAAAATCAATTTTTTTGTCCTTCGCGTTCCGCTTTAGTGATAGTCGCATATTTTATGTAATTTATAAAAGAGCGGAAGACTGTTTACTGGAGTAGATTCTTATTATTCAAGAGAATGTAAAAAAAAGGACGCAGAAAAGAATATCGATCTCTAGTATAACCAAATATTACCGATGATTTTCTTTCCCTTATCCTCAGTGGCATTTCCGAACGACTGAATTTCAGTTTCCGGTTTTCAGCTTCATGTGGCAGCTCACAGAATTTTTAACTGGAGATTAGCATATCATAAATACTGAAAATCACAAGACATTTCAGGAACGTTTACTTTTTCTCTTATCCTAGATCTCACTATTATTTTGAAAAATCATATCGGATGAAGAATTAGTTATAAAAATAGAAATAAATTCAGGTAAATTTAATAAACGTAATTTATTATAAAATTAATTTTTATGATTTTATTTTCTCTATGATTGTTATCATCTCCCTCGATATTGATTTAGTGTTAAAAAAATGATTTTAATATTTTAATAATACAATATGTAAAACATATTTAAAAGGAAAAAATATTGGAGCAGGAAAATGAAGACAGTCATTTGAGAACTAAATTTTTTAAATTTATTTAGGAACTTTTTGTAATATGTGTTATAGAGGTTTTGCATCACATTCTCTATTTTTATTTGTGCACTTAATTCATATTCTGTACACGCATTTATCTGACACTTATTTTTTAAGTTTGGCATTTATAATATTTTATTTATTTTCTATTACTTGTAGTTAAATAAAATCAAACGGAATCACATATGGAAGGTGGTCAAATGTTGTTAACAATTAAGGAAAGTTTAATGTCTTCATTATTAGGATGTTTATAATTGTATGCAATTGTTAAAATTAAAAAAGAATAAATTTTTATTCGAAATATAAGATATTTTTTTATTAAAACATTTAAAAAAGAATAGGCAATAATATATTAAAATATAAAAACAAAAATTTTAACTGTAGAAAAAATAACAAAAATTATCTGTAAAATGTTGCAATTACTTTTTTGAATTGCAATTAATGGAAGAACGTATATCAGCTTGATCATCTATATTTTATTTTTCAGTAGAATTTCATCAATAAACAAACTCAGATCATTCTTCACATACCTTTTTTCATTTTTAAAAACACACTCTTCACAAATTTTAAACTATATTTATTTATAACTAGTAGATCTGAGAGTGAACGAGATTTTTTATATACACTTTAAAACTATTCCTATTTATATTTACAATCTTTGGATTTTGCGACGACAATATGGAAAGTTTATTACTTTTTTTTAAAAACATTTAAGACGATTATTTCGTCAAAAAAAAATTGATTTCTTTAATACAAAGCATAAGAACTAAATACTAGCGGATACTAATAATTTATTAACAATTTTTTCCATAGATAAGTAATTTCAGTTTATTGGAGGTATATGAATTTAATTTGTTTCTATCTATTTGCGTTTACTTTTTTGTAACAAAAAATTATCTTTAATCGTTTGTAAAAAAAATTGTACGTTTGACATTGTGGAATTTAAGAAAAGTTTCTATTTTCATATAAAATAAGAAGTGAAAATTAACGGGAATATCTTTATATATTTATGACACTTTTTACACCAAGTTTTTGTTATTGAGCAGTGAGCACACATTTATTATCATACATCTTGCTACACTGGTTTTCAACCGAATTTCATCTTCTTTTTTTTAAGTCTCTTTTGTTATTTTAACTTTTTTCATACAATTTACACAACATAAGGACGATAAAGCGGTTCTTGAAGTTCAGAGATGTTTCTCGAATTCTCTTGGGAGGTTTCTCTTGAATCTTCTGTGGCAGCGGACACATTTATTGAAACATCATTTCCAATGTCACGTGAATTTCCCGTATCATCCGCTTTTCCACCCGATCTTGGTTCTTGTTGAGCTTTTTTGCTCCGTTTCCATTTCATTCTTCTATTTTGAAACCAGATTTTAACCTGTGAATGAAAAAAAAGTCGTTACTTAAAAATTTTGAAATACAAACTGTGTGAAATTTGGATAAAATTTAAATTGAAAAATAGGATAATTTTTAGTTAAATAATAGCTGAATGTATGAACAGTGGAGGAAAAACGAGAATGAAACACCTGAATGACTCTCATTTGTATTCGTGTGAGTGCGAATAAAGGTACATGTTCGAAGGGTGGAAGGTAATACAAATGGAGTCGGGGATGAGATAGGGGTTGGCTTAGACATGATATGTTGTCCAAAAGATTTACATCGTATCTTTCGGATAAGGGAGGAAAATCGAGTTCCCGTATCCGTCTTTTTGATTTACGTCTTTTCTCGTCTCACATTCCAATTTTATATGTGTGATATGGCTTAAACTGTATACTAAACTTTCCCTTAATAGCATGAAACAAGAGATTAAAGACTCGAGCCACTTTTAAAAATTTAAGCTTACAGGAGAAAGTGAAAATTATATGAAAATATCTCTTATTTAATTTCCATCAGTTTTTTTCATAATGAAATTCCACGATAATTCCTTGAAGATTTCACATATAAATTCCCCAAAATTTTCACAACAATTGTTATTAGAATTTTCAATCTCTCCGTGGAATCTTTCTAGATTCGCATCTTGAGTCAATGTAAATTTTGAATTTGAAATTTGCAACTCGCTAATTATTGTTTTAATCAGCAGATGAAAGTTTATGTATTAATTGATTCTTCAAAGTTTGGATCGAAAAAAAATTAATTACTTGACCGAATTAGGCTTTTAATTGATCGATTAGATCTTCAAACATGATTGAAATATTCACTCTCATATTTTTCTGAACAAGACAATGATATTCGATAAGCGAATCAGACGATCCTTTAATTGAAGAAATCAACTTTGGTTTGTAAATATATATAGTAATAAAATATATGCGAGGTACAAATGAGATTAGAGAGCTGGTACTGCAGTTGATTTTCATTCCATTTTCGTGTAAAATTTAAATCTCTCTTTTTCTGTCTGACTTTGATATAGGTAGGTATATGTTCTGTCGGCACGGAGTTCCGCAAACGAAGGCAAGGAAGCCAGAAAAGAGGAAATCGATGGCTTCATACACGGAAGCTCGAAGCAGAATCGGTAAAATATCGAAACAAATCAGGGACTGAGCCGTCATAACTCAGACTTTTAGGTCTGTTTGCCGAGCGATCCGTCAGTGCTCGTAAGCTTCAGAGTTATGTTTAAGTTGTTGAACTATGCGAGTTTCGGAGGGACGGATTATTCCGGGATTTCTCTCAAGGGTCTTTTTCCCTCTGCTGTTCCTCTATCTGGCTACACCCCGCTCCATTTACCCCTCCACAGAAATCATCTTCCTTCCCCATACTCCATTTTCACCCCACCCTTGAATCTCCTTAAACCCCACTTCATTTCTCCCCAATTTTCACACTTTTAGTATTTATCGTCTGACGAACTTTCATTTAGAGTAAGTGCACGAAGGAAAGGAATTTGAGGCGTTTCTTGGCTTAGAAAATGACAAATCCAATGAGAAATTGCTTGAATAATAAAATTAGACTAATGGAGGTTTTTGTTTAAGTTAAGCATTAGCCAAACACTGGTAATCAATGTTGCTTCAAGGAATTAAGGATATTTGATGTGCCAAATTAATTGAAACGTCAAGAGAAAGGAAAGTTTTGAGAAACATAATATGAAAACTTTTTTAATAAGACAAATTTTTCACCTGAGTTTCTGTTAACATTAACGAGGTGGCAACCTCGAACCTCTTTGGTCTGCTGAGATATTTATTTTGTCGAAATTGTTTTTCTAATTCTAACAATTGTTGAGAAGTAAAGGCTGTCCGGGGCCTCCTTGTTTTTCCTAAAAGCGCATGTTGAGCAGCACAACCTGAAACAAATTAATTTTTCGAAATTATTATTTGACTAATAAATTGATTACTTGACTGTTATGAAATAATTTTTATTTGAATCAAACAAACTTAATTATAATTATTCTTTGTTTAGAAAAAACAATTCAACTCAGATAATAATTATTTGATAATAGTTTATTAGTGTAATCGAAAATTTTGTTAAATATGTCGAATATAGCAAAAGTTAATTAAACAAACAGAAAGCATACGGAGAATACAAAAATAGAAAATAATAATTGAAATCAATTTTGCAGAAGATTTATGGTCCCCAGTGTCCTTCTCTCTCAGCGAAAGATTAACATTATTTTACCGTTCACGTATCGAAAGATCAGAGCACTGAATGTTCATTAGGTCCATTCGGGATGATCCAATAAAAATCATTGAATGCTAATGTAATTATCGCGAGCATAAATCCCTTCGGGTTAAGGGGGATGATTTGGGGTTAGGAGCAGAGGCAAGGGAGTAGGCCGCCCCTGCAATTAGTCCTGCCAATGACTCTTGGTCAGGGGTTCCAGTCGACTTCCGCCTCAGCCTCAATACACTCAATGCCATTCAGTTGAGAGACTAATATTTGTGTCTTCCTTGCTATTAAATCAAACTCTCTCATTACGATTAAATTTACTTTACAAGTCTTTACTCATTTCATTTCATCTTTATTCAATTGTTTCAATTCTTCCAATCGAATTCCATAATTAATTCCAAAATTAGGTTTCTTCGCACACTTGGTTCTTTTGTATGACATTCATTCAAAGTGAAAAAAAATTCAATTTTTTCTTACAAACTTTTATGACGTTCTTTCATTACACTGTAAACTTAAAAGTATCAATTTGATCCAAAAATTTGGAATCAATTTGATGCTTTTAAGTTTGCAGTGTTAGGTTTATTTTTAATTTTAATCGAGTCAAAGTGGAGTAAAATTTAAACTTTACACAACTCTATTATTATTATTGTTGCTATTGTTAGTATTCACTTGATGTGGCACTGTTTTGCTTAGTAATTGACAAATTATTGTAATGTTTTGTTTACGTTTTAGATATTGAGGGAAGTTTGGTATTGTTTATTAAAGATGGTCCTCAGGGGTGTTGCGTCATTGGCTTAAAGCCACCCTTTAAGTTAACTAGCAAGTGCGGACCGGCTGTCAGTGTTTGTACACATGGCATCGTTTAGTTGAATGCATTCGCGGATTAACACCAAAGCATGAGTCACTTAACAGAATCCAGGTATCGTTCAGATTCAGACTTTGTTCATGGTTACATGTTACATTGGGGTGTACTGCCCACGATATTTTCACTTGGGGCGCCAATTTCACGCCTGATAAACAAATATATGCCACACCTGCAGCCCTCTTTTTATACTCGACATATACATATACATATATATCTGGTATGTTCCTCACGAACCCTTCTCATTGAATTCAGTGAATATGGATTTAATATAATATCATCAACCATCCATCTGTGAATCTCATCATGCCAAACGTTTTGGAATCATTTCCAAATTGAGAAAAATATATATCACCCTTATAGATTCTTCCAGTCCAGTAAATTTTTAGCAATCTGGAAATCGTTAGGTTTTTTTTATCGCACACTCAAAATGACAAAAAAAGAAGTCACAAAAAATTCATACAATGTCAAAACACGTATTGTTGTATTTGTATTGTTTGATGGAAAAATATTCTTTACATAGAAAAGAAATTCAACATTAAAACAAAGTAGGTAAATACATTTATAAGAATAATAAAAGTTGATTGGTTCTATAATTGAATTACTTAATTAGTTACAATATAGTTTCTATTCGTTTTATTTCCATTTTTATGACCCTAGATTTTGAATTATGGGTGATGTGCCCTTGCAGCCTCGAACAAATAGCGAATCGTTTGATATTTGTCACTTAATGCTTAGTGTATAGCATTTAGCGGGTATTTATTGCGAAAAGCAGGGTGGTTACCCCCTGCAGGGCACATATGGCTTTAGTTGATTTTCCTGCCGGACGTCCCGGGACAATTATTATATCTAGATCCCCTTTTGGCTTTGATATATTTTTATCTCTTTTATTCCAAGTCGAGAGTATCACTAACAAATATAAAATCGGCTAAAAATTTACTGCATTGAACAAATTTTACAAAAATTTTCACAATTTCCATTGTTAAATTATAGGCTTTCGTGTAAATAGAGATTATTTTGCAAAAAGCGTGTAATAAAATATAACACACGGAAAAAGGGGAATTTTCTTTTCAAATATTTGTAATTGATAGTAAATAATGTTTTATTTTATTTTTGACAATTGTGTAAAGTGTATTTTTCCAGATGGAAATTATAATTTAATGTAGACATCATTTTACCGAAGGAAATATTTTTTAACTGCATTGGGAATTAATTGAATTTAGACTAATAAAACTAGAAATGAAATAATTAATAATAATATTAAAGATTGAAATTGGAGGGTAATCAGGTTTTTATATTATAGTCTCTTAAATTTACGATTGTGTATTTACTCGTTAAAAGGATCTAAGCCAATTACCGAATAAAAAGAGAATATCAGAGGGGGTAAATGTGACACATGAATTGCATAGTTGGAAATGAGCGGAAGAAGGAGGAAAGCACGTTGCCGCAAACAGTAACAGATGTCGGTAAACAAGGGAGGCGGCTTTTATCCAGAGTACAATTACTATTCACACTCTTATTCGAAATATTCTTGCACTAGCCACGGGAAGTCTGTTGTCGACTCTTAACTGGTGAGATGCATATAGAGGGACAATTTCTCCCCACCAGTGCACCTCTCTTTTATTATGATAATTTAATTTATTTGGGTTACCATTAGCCGCTTGAAGCCAAGCGACCCTTAAATCGTTTCGATCATCGCGGCGGTAAACACCACCCATTATCTGTACTCAACGTTTTATGACACCCTCCATCGTACTTCTCCCCCCTTGAGACCCCCAATTTTGCAACTATCGACACGTGATGCGAGATATTTTGTCGCTTGTCCTTTGACAGTTTCAAGTCTTTGAAATTGGGATGTCAATATTATTGGAAGTCCATTAGTGACGAACCACAAGAAAGAAGGGTTTTCTTTTCTGTTTTTTTAATGTTATTTTTACGTACAAAATTTATTGGAATAATTGTTTGAAAAAATACAATTAAGAAAGAATTTTCAAAAATTCAAAACAAATTACTGCAATGGAGTTTAATGAATAAATCTTGTCATGTTATGGAATATATTTCGGTGGATTGTGATTCTGTTGATTGAAAGGAATGTTTTTTTAACGTTGGTATCAAATTCAGGAAAATTTTTTAAAGGTTGTTGAGACGAGTAGACTGGGCTAACGAGTAACGACCCTCGTTAACTCGCGAACGAAGGGTTCGCTTAATTAAAACCAATTATTCGACCCTGCCCGACGAAAAGTTACTTTTTTATTTTATTTTTCTTTCACTAAATGTAGAGCTTTTTAGAGTATTTCTGTGGCCACGAACAACATTTTCCTAATCTAGATGGACTTTGTAAAAGAAACATCCCACTGAAAGTGAAACGTTGACCAATTATTTACTCTCTAAATTTCTTGGAATGAGTTCTTCCTCTTTTTCGAACGTGAATATTGCGCCCCATATTCCAATCAGAGCGATAAATTCACTTTAAAGGAGCGCGATTTCACTCCAATCAAGTTGACAGTGGCTGACATGAAAGGAAATTAAAAAAAATAATGCCCAAAGTAAATAATAGATTAAGTTGATTAGCAAAATATTAATCGAAAGAACTCTAAGTAGTGCATCCAAAATATGGAGGATTTTTATTTTAGAAATATATCTGCAGTTTATTAATATATTTTGGATTAATCTTTAGATTGCTTTACATTGTTTTTAGCGAAAGAATATTTTTTGAGAATTCCAAAATCAGTTTGTTCAGTTTGATTTTGAGTCGCACTGCGAATTTTCCAGAGAATAGTAAAGTGTGTGTTGAAATGGAAAATGGCCACCCTCTAATGGATACCAATTACCCAGTGGCGAATTGCAAATTGGAATTCCCGTCCTAAATCGGCGTGTAGGTATTATTCCTGCAACCGCGCTCGGTGGTTCCGTATGTGGTGCGGGCGTGAAACGCAAACGACCAAGGATATACATAACGACTTGGTCTCTACACACATTCACTAATAAATACTCCCT
Source organism: Leptopilina clavipes (assembly GCA_001855655.1). Taxonomy (NCBI): domain Eukaryota; kingdom Metazoa; phylum Arthropoda; class Insecta; order Hymenoptera; family Figitidae; genus Leptopilina; species Leptopilina clavipes. The sequence continues at coordinate 21,363 of JUFY01016623.1, read as the reverse complement.
AGAATATACATTAATGTAAAAGACTTTCTCATATGTGTGTGCAAAATATATGCACGCCCTTGTCTCGGTATCTGTGGAAGGGTTTCTATGTAAATGTTCCATGAGCGCGATTTCTATGTAGTTGAATGGTAATATGTGTATGCATGTGTGATTAAGGTTCAGTGTGAGTGAATTTGCGAGGGTGTATGTGCGGGGGTGCCAGAAGCTCCACCCACCCCTGACTTGCCCCGCCCCAGAATAATCTATCCCTCCGTACAACCAGCTAAACGAATCTAGCAAACTATATATATACATATATATCTATATATATGTATATGTTGCGAGAGGAGCTATCCACCCCTATAGCGAAACCCGTGCCACGCGAGAAGTTAGCCAAGTTTTATCAGGCTATTTTCCTTACCCGGAACGGCCAAATTTAATCCCGAACTCGGCTCACAGGCCGCCACAAATCACGCCATAAACATTCGCTATGTTACTTGTTATTCCCGTGAGGAATCTTACATAGAAATGTGTAGCAAACAAAATATTACTTGAATCAGTTGAGAAAAATGTGCACGTCTGACTTTACAAAATTGTTTTTCAGTATAATTTATTTCTTTTCGAAAATTACCTCCAAGTGCCTACGCATGAATTTAATGTCACAATATGCAAAACAAAATTTTTAGTTCAAGAAAGGGGAGACTTATTTTAAGTTGATGCATTTTATTCTCTCTTCATTCTATATAAACTGGTTCTTTTGCTACTTTTAATGTATTAAATTGAAACCAGTAAAAAAAGTCTTATTTTTAAGACAGCTTTTGCTGAATTTAAGGTGATTAGTAGTGCTGAATTCCACTTATCTTCAAAATAAGACTTACTTTTTACTAGTGAAGCTAATCACTTTGTAAAATTAGTATTGGTATAGGCTGAATTTAAGTATTAATGTAATTTATTCCAAAATTAGGGTTTTTGAAATATTGAAAATAAAAAGAGAAAAGATTCAGAAATATACAAAAAGTCTGACATTATTTATGCGAGCATAAATTTTTGGTATCAGAAATTTTTATATTGTATTTTCAGCTTGACATTGGGTTATATATATTAGATGCGATTTACATATAGAAGAATATATTGCTATTTAATTTCTTCTCAGTCTAGCGAAATAAACTCTTTTCGTTAGAAACGCAACTGAAAAAAATTGCAGCAAAGAAAGTATGACTCGTTATTACTTTTAGAGTCGGCGAATTCTTTCTAAAGATCAAAAAGCATAAAAAGAAGTAAAAAATACGGTTCTTGTTGTTGAATCATTTTAATCGTTAATAATTTTAATTTCGTTAATAATTAATAAAATTAATAAAAAATGGTCCTGATTTAAAAACAGACGATAATTGAGCAGAAAAATAAAGATCATGAAAGAGATAAATGTTTTGTATATATATATGAAAATGCGAAGACTAATTGAGTCGATTTTGTAAATCGTGAATGTCATTGAATCTAGCAAGCAGTAGTCCATTAGGGTGGCTGGATCAGTGACCAGTTCTGAACTATATATGTACATATGTAATATAGAGAGGACTATGTACACGTATAGTGGTATACGCGTTCGAGTAAACGTGGCCCGCACGAACGCAACGTGGGATGTTACACATCGGGTAACCAAGATCTGTTTGCTTGCGGATGGCCAAACTAGCTGGCAGCTAATTCAGAAACGCCATTACCACCTACATACCAATCTATAGGTAAACTACCGAACACTTCCATGTGCGGTTTGCATTATAGGCGCAGGCAGTTGCATTTGCGACGAATTTACAGAGAGGGATTTTATCGAAATCGATCTGCCACAATTTCATTCCATTTCATACAATTATGGTATATTAGTATCTCATGTGCAGTTTGCAGATTATCAAGCCCTTTGCATTTCACTGATAGTTTTAGTGCAAAAGTGCAAAACCATTTATTTAATATTAATACTTCAATTGTTTTTAGATATTAAAGTGGTCGCGGTTCATAGAAATGAAGGGTAAAGCACATCAATGTGGCTTTTGTAATGCCGACATTTCTGAATTTTGAAAACGTCCAGCAAATGCATAATAATTATTATAAAATAATAATTAACTGATTATCATATTTACTCGGGGTGAAGAAAATGCAATTATTGATGAAATGATTCCAGCGGAAACCAAGATTACTTGTGCCATGAGTACCGTGGTCGAATTAACGTGAATACAACAAATATTGGAATAATCCTTCGCAATCGTGGCCCCATATGTCGATATCCATATCTTTGACAATATTTCACATATGATACTTTCAATTGAGAATTACGAAGGGGTCGAAATCACTGATCCTAAATTGGTAACCTGAATTAAATTATAACCAGATGTTACTTTCTCTATAGTGTATATTTGTCAAAATTATATCAGATTTAAAAATAGTATTTTCTTGTTGCGACAATTTTTGAGAAAATGCATAGGTATATACATAAGATATACAAAAGCATCAGGGAGAGATCATTTTAACCTGTTTGCCGATCTGATTCTTCCATGAAGTGGCTATTTTTTTCCTCTTTCGACAAGGAGAATTTGGTTTTACCAGAATATATCTATAAGCCTGCGGGGTTTCTATAGCAACGCTATGACGATGGAGGAGGTAACTCGTTCTGGAGGAGGGTAAAGGGAATGAATGGACGGATGAATGACGCACAATTAACTAATTAAATCATCTACCAACCCTCCGCGAGTTCTGTCTCCCGAGTATCATCCCTTTTTGTTAGCAGACTTTTGGCCATCCCTTCTCCATCGTCATTTTCATCCCCCGAATGCACAACAATCCACGAGAGCCAAAGAGCCTTTAAACTTTAAGAAACAATTTACACTTTTCTTTAACCTTTCTTTAATTTACACAACAGCTGAGAGTTGAGAATTCAATTATAATAAATTTTAATAAATAAATTTTAACAAACAAGAAAATTTTAAGTTATTATGGTTAATAGTCTTATGTTTGAAAAGAAATTCCATAGAATTTAATATTTCCATTTGTAGTTAGTTTCAAATGAAATGTTGATATTTGTGGTACCCCTTAATTCAAAGGAAAAAATAATTTCGTTGTTAATTTCGTTTACATTTCCACTTAGAAGCACTCTCTTAGTCTGGAAAAATAGCTTGCCGGTACCAACCTCCATTAAGGGTGAATCCGTAACTCGATTTCCATTTACATTTCCATTTTTCGGCAATAGACGCGGAAAATGTTGCTTTCAGTTGAGACGTATTTTACTTCCTTAAAGCCGTAAAATCACAACAAAATTTATTTATAAACCAACACAATTTTTATCTCTTTTTCATTAATGATATTAATATTATAAATTATAATTATTAACTTGCAATTATTGAAACAGTTTTTGACTATTTCGTAATATGTTACATAAAACTATTACAGATTTAATTTTTTTTAATTTAAAATGAAAATGTAAAAGTGAAATACCATTTCAAGAAATAGAGCGAATAAACTTTATATTTAGAAAAAAGTAAATTTCCATTCGCTTAAATCAATTCTTTCCACGTTCAATTGATTCTCTCAACGCTCGTCAACTTTGATTTCCAATATAACATTTGCAGCAATAAAAAATGTAAAAAGTGAAATGTAATCTATCAAATTGGATGGCTCTCGGGTTTTTGAAAAGCACCTTCAAATAGTGAAAACAGTGGAGTCGCGTGCGGGGTGAGCCACAGGCGTATTTTCCTCAAATAAAAAGCCATGCTACACCGGTTATTTACAAACTGGCGCGTCGTTGGCCATTTTTAACAATTCCCGACCGTGTTTCGCGGATTATCGTGCACACAGAGCTCAATGTGATCAACTGTATATATTTTTCGATTGGAAGCCAGTGTGTGTTTGATTTTTTCTTTTTTTTCTTTTTCCGTTATTTTCAACAGTGGATAGCTTAGCAACTACCAATCAGGATCATCTGACAGAAAATACCCCGCATACCTCCGGTCATTCGTTGTTTTCGATACCCAACTACCCACCCCCTCCCCCCAACACCCCAACCCCCCGTCATCCCACGTCGCATTCAGTCCATTCGTTCACTGACCAATTTGTTCGATAAAAGCTCTCGACTGATTGGTCAGACAACGGCCACTGCTTTTTTTTACGTGAAATTCACCGTGACATACACCCCCCCCCCCCTTAACCCATCACCAAAAATTCTGGTGCCATGGATCTATTTTATCTCATCTATCTTTGCTATTGCTGATGGTAATTTCATTTTATGTTCAGTGGAAAAAACATTTCGAGGGTTTTATAGTAGCTGCTGATGAAAGTTTATTGGATATTCCTCGAATTAACTTCTTTTTTTACGAGATTGGGATTAAATTTCAGGATAATTTTAAAGGTATTGTTAAAATGGAAAAAACTTCATTTAAACCATTTAAAAACGTGACAATGTAGGCATTTTTCAAGATAATTTGACTTTTTCTTGTTACTACAATTACCTGTCTAGAAAAGTATGTGTTCGCAAATAATTGTATGTTAATCATAAACAAAATGAACATATGGTTTTAACATGTGCAACAGTTTATGAACCATTGAGCGTTCAATTCAAGTTGGAGATATATTTTTATCTCTCGTCAATGTCAAATAGGGATAATCGGTGGAGACCAAAGTTTGTCAAGAGGGGCCTTATCTTTGTCTCGAAAACCAAATAACTAGCCAATATATACAAAATCCGAAAGGTGCATTGGGCATGTCAACGATTTCGTATCTATTCACCAGCTAGGTTATCTATTTTTTGATGCTACAATTTCTTTGGGGTTAATGGTCAGTAATAGTTGTCAAATTTATAATCTATCAAAAGCTGTGCGCGTGTTAAATGTTTAAAATCCAAATAGTACCTATCGAACGAGCTACAATAAACAATTTTTTTTACAAAAATATTACAATGACTTAGTAAAAAACACAATATTTATAATATATATTGTAACATAATTATTAAAAAAAAATGATTTTAATGTACGTTAAAAGAACCAGAGTTTTAGTTAAAATAATTTTAAAACAATTTTAGATATTTGTTTGGAAAAGTATTAAGAATTATAAATCGCAATAATTTAAAAATTAATCGCCATTAAATTATATGATTTTTGAATGAAAAGCTGTACTTTATTAATTTTGTAAAAAGAACGTTTGTTTGATGGGATAACTATAAAATACAGAGATTCATATTTGCCAGAGAGTCATATTTATTATACAGACGTTCTATCATGAAAAATAGTATGGCTTAATCCTACTTCCTGTCAGTACTTCCGGTGATGTGTAAACTTGAACATGAAGAATACTTTTTCTGGATAAAGAATCGATTACGTGGTCACAATCATGAATTTTTCAATGACACTTTTTATGAATGGATATTTATGACTTTTGTAAATAAAGATTTTGTCCTGTTTCTTTCTTTTTTTTCAAAAGTCAGTTATAAGTGCAATTACACTTACATTAAAATAATTTATTGCCCATAAGATAACAATCAGTTTGATCGCTTCTTATCAAGCACTCAATTTCTTTTCAAATTGCTCGTCGTGGTATCAACTTATCAAGTGGATTCGGCGATTTTAAATCATACTGATTAACTTCGCGATTATCTCAATTTTGATAGTAAGTAAAATTAATTAGGAAAAGTACTGAAATAAAGACTTGTTAATAAACAAATTTAATTTTTTGCAAAAAATTTATTTATTTTTATGAAAAATTGACATTTTTTTCGAATTTAAAATTATTTGCTGGAATAATTACAAATTATGACATAACTTGATTTAAATAATACGAAGAGAAGTTTATAATTGTTTTCATAAGTTTAGTCGTTAAAGAAAGTGTAGTATTTTTCTATTTTTAAAAGACGAATTTCCATTTTCTATCTCATATATATATGTAGTATTAGATCATCTTTTAATCCAAGTCTAAAGGTCAGGGAGACGACAAACAAGAAGAAAAAAGACTTCATACTATCAGAAATGTGTTTGTCTAAGATAAACGTTTTTGAGTTTAGTAAAGAATTAAATAATAAAATTGGTAACTTAAAAAGTTGTCAAATTTGAGTAGTAGTCTCGCCTTGAATTAAATAAAAGATAAAAAGAAAGAAACTGCAGCATGTTTGTCAAAAAATGGTTATCAAATATAGTTCACACCTCAAGAACGATTGTAAAGAAAAAACAAAAATATGATAATAAATTCTTGAAAATTTGAACGAATATCCAAGAAAAAATTGTATTCTACAAATAAATTTGCACTTGGTAATTATATAAAAATATCTTCTAATCAGATAGCTTACTTATGTAACAGATTTTGGTAACTTATTGGGTCAATCGATAAGTAATTAAACAATAATATAAAATTTTCCCAAATCGGATAATTAATTTTTCAAGATATAATCAATAAACGATATAATTATTAAAAAAATATTTTCTTATTTCAAGCACATTTGACAAAACAGATGTGAAAAAATATCTTTATCAATCACAAAATTTTATTTTTTATCTTTTAATAGTAAATTATTAATTATAAATATTGAAATATTTTTTTCATATTTTGATTAATAATTTATTTTAATTTATTTTATCCTATGAAAATGGATCATCATACATGGAGATAAAAATTTACTTCATTATGCATAATTTTAGATTAATAACTTTATTAATTATATGTTAAAATTTATGTTAAAATTAATTGCGACAGAATACGGAATCATTTATAAATGAATCTCGCTAGAATAGTGTTTTAACGAGAAGCTTAATTCAATTCAAATCAACATTATATGTAGTATTTAGAGAGGACATGGTTGATAATTACTTTCCCTCATTTGTAACGACCACAAATTCAATTGTCAAAAATTTATATACTTATACAGAAATGCAGAAATATCATTATAATAAAAGTGAATAATTTCAAATAAACCGTTAATCTAATTTTTCAATTAGCGGTAAAATATGTAACATACAATTATATCAAAGATGCTTATAATTGAAATTTATTATTTATTATAATGATATTATAATGAAATATTTTTTTTAAGTCAGTTTCAATGAAAACCAAGAAGAAACTACTAATTGAGCAACTGTTTTGATCTGAAATAATTTTTCCATCAGAGGTTTTAATAGAATTTATGCACAAATATTGTAGAAAGGAAGTGATATAATTTTTTGAGTAAAAATTACAGCATCATTACACAAAACGAAGTTAATTGATATGAAACTCACCGGCAAGATCAGCAGGCAATCTGGGATACAGCATACCGGTTCTCGCTAACCACTCGAGTTGAAGAGGATGAAGATGATGTGGATGAGGGCCGCCGGACTGAGGATGACCCACGGGCTGTCCCTCTTTGTGTATCGAGTGAAACGCGCTACCACCAGCCGGATGATAATACAATCCCCCAGGATGGATAAGAGGACCTCCAGGATGAATCAACAGTCCCTGATTTTGTCTCACCACTCCCGCACCCACACCATACGGATTGTTGGCCATACCCTGGTGGCCCAAAATTCCATTTCCAGTTGGATCTTCTGATCCTGGGGAAATGGGAGGACTAGAAGTTGGACTTCGACTTGTATTACTTCCAGGACTTGCGCTCCCAGTCCTAGAGGGATCAACCTCAGCGTCCACGTCCACAGAAGTCTCATCATCATCTATTCTACTGCCCCTATATCTTCCACCATTGTTCCCAGTTTCCGGAATTGATCGAAATTGACTTCGAGAAGATGAGTCATTCCTCATTAGTAATGCTTGTCGATCACTGTTAAGGAGTCTTCTATTTCTCAAGTCATCCTCTGATCTCACGATATGCTGCTGAACGAACGGCAGCAAAGGATTTCCCAGAGAATTTCTTCTTTCTTCAGCTTCTTGATTTTGAAGACTAGAATTACTTTCTTTCTCATCGACAACGTCGGAGCTTATTTCTGAGGTTCTGTAACTTCTAGATTTCATGTCAAGATCATTTTTACTAGTGACCCTTCCAAGAAGAGCATCGATACAGAAAGAGGTCTTTCCTGAATTGTGCTGTTGTGTTGAAGGAGAACTTCCCGGTGATGATCCAGGATCACGAAATCTGGTGGACTCCTCCATGAATTTCATCGTTAAGGGCTCTTCTTTGAAAATTGATTGATTCTCCACGAATCGTTTCGTAAGAGACTCTGAATTGTCAGGATATCGAATTCTTGATTTCTCTTCTAGAGTTGGAGATCTTGTAAAATGGATATCTTCTGATCGGATTCTAGCTTCAATTTTAGGTGATTTTGGTTCCTCAGATCTGGGAGATGAACCAGGATCCTGGAGTCTGTGTTGGATGCTGTAGAGGTGCCTCGAGTGTTGATGAAGTTCCTCCGAGACCATCTGCGCGTTGTAGTGCATGGCAGCCATTGAAAGTTGTTCTTTAACGCATTTTGTTGATTTAATTAACAATCACTCACTGATTTTTCTTTATAAATTGTTCACTAAAGCTTCGAGTTTGATATATGTATTGGGAAGAATAAATTTGTTTTAAAAACCAACAAGGGAGGATAAAGAATAATAAATAAAAAAAATTGTTCAGCTATAAGAGATTATTCCAACAAAAAACAGAATCGCGATCACTTTTTGAAGAAAGCTTTTCTAAATTTCGATGAGAGTTTCAAATAATTGGAGATAATCACTGATAAATTTCGCGTCATCAATCGAGTGTTGATCGGTAATCGAGAAAAGCAAGAGCTATTAGTTCGACGTCACGTCGCAAAATGAAATCATCGACACCGCGTGTTCGTTGGTGCTTTCCAAAAATCCTTCAACATCGTAGCCTGCGATTAAATCGTGGCTTGTGCTCCGCCTACGACTCAAACACCCCCCACGATGCCCCCGACAATGAAACCACGCCCCCGCGAATTCTCTGGAGTGACCGAAATCCCGTACTGGAAAGGAAGAGAGATTCCCGGGAGAAATATTGATTAGAGCGAGATGAGAAGAAGAGTTGGAATCAAGGGTGATATCCCCTGTTTCTCTATCGACGCGCGCCGCCCCAGGAATCTGACCAATGGGGATGAAGAGATAGCTGTTGTGAACTGGATAAGCAAGGTATCAAATGCACTTGGTCCTCTGTTGCTGTGAGGGTGTTAGGTAGAGACTAGAAACAGTGAGATGAGACTATCAGGAACGAGAATACTGGTTTAAAGAGAGGGAGGAGAAAGGATAGAGAGAAGACAATTCCGTGTCAGTGTCAGAGACTTCCGAATGAGAGACAGGATTACAATTGTCATTATACTGGCATTAATTTAGATAAGGGAAAATTATGGATAAGAGTTTCGCAATTTTGTAAAATGCGATTTCGACTGATTTTCATATTATTTCATTCAATAATTTAATGTCTCATTCTCACCTCTATTCGTGATATTCTTTTCCTGAACAATCTATAATTATTAGTCAAAGAATCTATACGCAATTTAATCTAAAAAGAAAATCTTATTTTAAGAAAGTCCTTTTGCTACAAACTTGTTGAATTTATAGATGTTTGTTACATGCTGAATATCAGTAGTAACTAACTTTATTAAATTAAGGTTGTAGATATTATTTTTATACATATAGTTCTGCTAGGTAAAGGTTAATAAAAGATTCGAAAAATCAATAGTAAATGGAAATAAATTTCAGTCGAACGTTCAATTTATGGGGTATTTTAGTGGCAATACTAATAAAATTTTAACTTCTGATTTTTTAAATTCAAAATAATAAACATTGAAGTCATATTTGTGTGTAAAAATTTCAAAAATTATTAAGTTAATTACACCGGTTCGTTAGTATTATTGATCATAAAACAATTCACATATATGTTTCGTGTATACGTTTGAGATTTTCGGGCAGATTATAAATGAATTAAATTGTGATTAATTAAATATAATTTTAATGATTTAAGACAGTGCATTAACGCCTTATAAGAATATGTATCTCTTTGTCTCTGATAAAACGGCTAATGATCTTTGAAATTAAAAATAGAAAACTTAAATGCGTTAGATAAATTTTATATAACATAAGAGTACATATTAATATAAATTACGTTTTGAATATTGATTACAAAATTTGTGCAGAATTATTATCAATACAAGTTAAAATTTATCATTTTAAATGAGACACATCAACCGGTTTTTCACAATAGATTTTTAATATCTTCCGATTAGTCGCTCGTTGGATATAAACGATTATGTTCCAATCTCTTTAATCTCTCTGACACATCATTAAACCATACTTTCATGAATGAGGTTTTATGTGCTCGACCTTATTCCACTTGCAATTTTCTTTTTTTTTTTCGTTTATTATAAAACAATCTCCATAAAAGTTGATTAAGAAAAACATGAAAACGAGGTAACAGAGTTTGTTAAAATATCAAAATTATAGATTTCATGTTTACACTTTCAGCTATTTTGAGTTTGAAGAATCATTTAAAAAGTCTTCATATTTTTAAGAGCGATCCATTACCTGCGTGTTAAAGACGGTAGTTTCATAATGGTAAATAAAAAATCAATTCTTTTCTATATTTTCTGGAAAGAAATGCCACTTGAAAAATCCATGTCGATCTTTTAATGATGGATCACCCAAAAAGTTTTGTGACTGATACTCGTGCGTATAAGCAAATAACATGGAGTGTGTTTTTTTAAGGATCCCAGCACGTCTGGCATACCTACACTCGGATTCTTTATCGGTAAAATTTTCAATTTTTTTTTATATTCTCCATGTTAGTATAAATATATTATTGTCTGAAAAATTTGACAAAATGCGAGTTTAACATTTTAAATGATTAAAATTTTTCCCACTCTGGTCGGAGAATGATATGAAACTGTGACTTTTAGTGTAATTTGACTTAGAAAGTGTGTTTATGATTCAAAAATATTAAAAATAATGTTTATGGCGTAATTAGTAGAATAATTTTTGTTTAAAAATTCATCTCGCCATATGAAATTGGCTATAAAAAAGATAATCTTGTTTAAATTTAAAATGCCTTTTTAAAACCAAATATTAATAGTTTCACTTTTAAGGGAAAAAATCAAGGTGGGACTGACTGTGCTTTGCTTATCAGCGCTTATAATATACTTCGACAGAAAGAAAACAATGTATATATACCTTGAGAGTTGTATTTATAGACATAATATCGCCATTAAACTGACAGTACATACTTGAAATTGTTCAAAAAGTTTGCAGTTTAAACTTCCTGAAAAATGTTGTCTAAGCTTTTGTGTTATACCACCTTTAGGAAATATCGATTTAAGGCTAACCTTTTTTATTGCGCGGTCCAAGATCTAATCTTCATTGGTGACCGTCGCGATACGTTAATAAGTCTTTTAATTGCCAGATTAGATATATCTCATAATCTGATCTGATGTTTTTTTTATGAAATACTGGCCAATATTATTTTGACAATTTCAGATATAACATTCTTTATCATTATAATTTGTCTCACACCGATGTCGATAAATATTTTATTATTACATATTTTTGTCATTATAATTGCTATAATCTTTCAATTATACATTATTTCTTTTTAGATTTTAATTTTCTTGAGCAACAGAATTTTCCAAACACTACTTTTCTTTCTTTTCCTGGAATTTCTCTCGGGAGATAAAATTTTATGAAAAGTGTTTTTTCATATCCGAGCTGAGGCATTTTGAAATGCATTGTTAAAAACAATTACGCTAGTTTTGCCGCTTAAAGGATATCATTGCATTCCGGAACCGCCCCATTGTATAGTCCCTCTACTGGGGAACCCCTATTCGCCTTTGAAGTTCTCTTGCGTAATTAGATTTCTCATTCCTCTATGGGACCACCGCACCAACTTCACCCCACGCCAGCCATTACTTTTAATGGCCTTGTTAATGAAACTAGGTGTCGCCAAATTAACCTCTCATTCTAGAAGTGCTCAACTATCTCGATAAAAACTATCATTGCACGGCAACTGTGCTTCTATTCACTTCAATTAAGTGATTATCAATTTTTATCATTATGTATCTAAATGGCTTTACCAACTGTGAAAAGTATAAAAACTTACATAAAAATCTGTCATACTTAAAGCTTCTTTAAAAATTACAGTATAATTATAATCATTCGTTTTTTTGTTTATAAAGAATAGAAATTTTTTGTAACATTAATTTGAAAATAAGAAATGTTTAAATTATCTATGTTCAGATTGAATTGAGGCTAGTGATCAGTTACAATGGTAAATATTTATCTAGAGGGAAAGAAATGTAAAGAGAAAGCGAAAAAAGAGTAAATGATTGGATTGATATAAGAGAATAGAATTAAAAGATGTTGAATTCGTGGGAGATTGGAAGAG
>JUFY01016616.1:0-12550 GCA_001855655.1 Leptopilina clavipes | reverse complement strand
ATTATTTTTAATTAATAAAATATTAAATTTAATAATAATTATTTTATTTCGTAAAAGAAAAATTAATAATGTGTACCTCTTCCGGAAGTTTTCCTGGGCCCGCACCAAAATTAATGACTTTGGTAGATTTTGAAGACATGGTGATAATTCTCGGACGAGACTGAAAAATTACAAAGTTGTATTAAATTTCCGCCTCATATGAATTACTGCACTTCGTTTTTTATTTTTTGCTTATACTTAAATATGTCGGAGAGTAACAGACAAGTAAAAGATAAGAGAAACGTTAAAGTAGGACAAAAATAAATATTATTCATCATTTTATTATAAAAGAAAAAATGATAATTTGTTGCTATTTTTTTTAATCACTTGAAATAAATTTATGGGAAAAAAAATTTTTTTCTTTTTGTTACTTACTTCTTTTCACGTTGGAAGCACTGAAAAGTGAAACTGAAACTGACAAACAGACAAACTGGTTCTAAATTCTTGTCAGAGGCAATCCCCCTCCACCATTACCGGTGAATTAAACATACTGACCCAAGAGTCATTTCTGTCTATGTATAGTATACATATATATGTAAAGAATCAACAGAACTTAAAACCATCAAATCTAATATAATAATCGATGAGTTCTCCTTTTTATCAATTTAAAATATTTATTTTGTCATTTTTTTTCTAAATATAAAATTTTATTCTTTTATTTACGTACACTCAATTATATTTTACGTACTATTTTATTTCTTTTATTATTCCTTGAAATCTACTGTAAATATTTTTATTATTTTTAATTATTTTCTTTTATTATTTATTTTCATTTTCAATAATTATTATTATGTGATTTTTTTTGCGAGTAATATTTTGAATTTGAATCGAAAATTAAAAATGGTTGATCCAATATGGCAGACAGTTTTTTTAATTGATCTGTTTCGTTCGAAACTCGTTATTCGGATTTTCTTTTTGGTCAGTGACCAATTATTATTACATATTTGTTATCCCCTGCAAAGTTTTATCTAAGAAAAACATCAAAAACGTCTGCTGACCTTTTAACATTAGATACAATTGAGAAAATTTTTGTAAATTCATATATTATTCTCTTTCGATTCGAATTTTTTTTTTTAATTTTCTAATTTTTGAAACAAAATATTGAATGGAAAAAAAATTCATTAAATTTTGGTCGAATTAATCGGCCAATTAAAAATTTAAGTTTACTTTGAATTTAGTCTTTGATTTAGTCATTTGTGAGTATTTATCGCACGTGGTGCGTGGTAAAAAATTATTAACATCCTTCAATGCTACCGAAAATGCATTTATGTTTTCTACTAGCCTATACACAGGGGCATTTTTAGAAACGCCTGTAAAATGATTTCCCATTGAAAACTATTACTTACACGTAAATGACATTTACAATTCACTAAATTCTATTAATAACACCCTCTATAAACATTTATATAAACCATTTAATCAAATTTTACCCTCCAAAAATTCAAATTTTCGATATTGCGAAAATTCGAGTTTTGCGAGATATTTTTTGCAAAAACTCGTTATCGATCGTGTATAGAGGGCGCCACAGCGTGTTAGAAAAGAAGTTGAGAAAAAAGAAATTTCTTCTATATTATATACTCTGGCAAAGAAAACGTTGTTGGAATCGAGACACACAGGAAATGAGGAAGTAATGACGGTATAGTCATATAGTAGTGGTGACCTTTTCTTGTCCTCAAACGTCAGTCCGTCACAAGCTATTGGTCTGTTAAGAGCAACTTAAAATTTTTCATTTTCCTTCAATTCACAGTGACAACTTAACTAATAAGGTATTTGCAAAATTAGCAGTAAATAGTTTTTTTTTCAAAAAAAATTTTTTATTCCTCATATTGTTAAAATGGAAATTTTTTCAACACATAAATTTGAAGGTTATAATTTATTTTTCCCGGTGATATATTCGATATAATGATGTGATATTATGAAAATTTACAAAAGTGCTATTTTCATCGAAAAATAAAATAAATTATGAATTTGGCACATGCTTATATTTTGTCCCAAATATGAAAGCATTTTTTTTATGATTGTATAATCGTTGCGCATGCGAGACCTTGAATTTTCAGTATCTGTATGTAGTTGTAGCCGTTACAATGATTCAAGGTCACTTGCAGACAGTGAATTCGAGTACGAAAATTTTTATTCCCGTGATTTTAGGGGAATAGTTTCTCCCCCATACAATGACAGTGCAAATGTGAAAAGTTTTTCTTTGCGTTTCAAAATCACATTTCCTGAGTTTTATAAAATAATTTCGTTTTGTGTATTATTCATTTTTCGATTTGAAAAAAAAGTAAAATTTAATTTTACGAATTGGGTAAAAAAAAAGTGAAATTTTCAATATTGTTTGTCAATTTTTATACGAGTTGGTTAATTTTTTTGCAGTGTATATAGGTGAATAAATTTCATTTTTCGAATACGTTAGAAATCGTTTGAATAAACAAAAAAATCATTCAGTCTAAAGTTTTACATTATGTAAATTTACGTTTCATCGACATTTTAAAAATTTTATTCATAATTAACAAATTCAATTTTCATCAATATTGTCCATTTTTCGATTTTTCAAATAATCACGTTATTTTGTTGGTTAAATAGATTTCTTCATTATCAATTATCGATTTACTTTGTAAAAAAATATTTTTTTAAATTTATTCTCACTAGCTTTGAAATTTTTTTAAATTGGCACAATTTTTTATTATTCTGATTTTGAATAATTACAAATTTTTGACAAAATTTAAGGGTAAATAAAGTTAAACGAAATTAATTTTTCAATATGGAATATATCGTTATACCGATAATTGGGGGATTCCCATCTTTATATGGTATTTCTCGCGCATGCGCAATAGGCAAAAGGTCTTACAGACCGGGAAATAATAGGGAAATTTTTGTTTTAGATAAGAAACAAAGAATTTGAAAATTTGGATATTTAATTTACTTTTTTTACTTTTTGCCTGACTCTTTTGATTTGTTTTAAATTTCTTTTACAAAATACAAAGTATAAGAAATATTTTTATTCCGTAATTTAAAAATGTAAGGACGGAAATTAAAAGTAACAAAATATATATAAACAATAATATATTTAATTATTACTTTTAATAAAATAATAAATTGTTTTTTTAATTTTTATAAATATATAATAATTTAAATATTTCTACTACTTTGTAATAATTAGATTGATATAATTAAATTAATAATTAAATTATTCGTAAAAATATATTCATTCAGTGCAGCAATTTATTGTTGAGCTTATGAACCTTTCAATTGGGAAGTGAACCAGCGTTATTTTTAGGTGTAAAAATAAATGAGAATTTGAAAAAAAAAATGGCTCGCGTAACACTAGTTTCAACTAGTATCGCTCACGTCCGATGCGTTTGTCCCCTAAGGTGTCTAATGTGATTAAAATTTCGTTTTACAATAACAAATTACATGGACAATTGGGACATGTGACTTTTTCTCGAGTCTTATTATTGAAAAGTAACAAGTCATTAATTCCCGTTTCCCCTTTATTTACACAGCCTGCCAAAATGGTGTGGATAACCAACGACGATAAGGTATCAAAATAATAATAAAAAAAAGAAAAAAAAATTTCTGTAGAATCTTAATTCTTCTTCTACTATTTAAAGTTTGACGCTTTTATTGTTGGTTTTCTTCTTTTATTTTTCAAAATTTTACATTTTTGTTGAATGTTTCATAATTCTTATATATATCAAAAAGTTGTTGTATTGTGTTGTATTGTATTGTATCGTATTGTATTGTATTCTATTGTGTTTATCCAATAATAATAATAATAATTTTTTCCCCGTTTTCTTCACCTTGTAGTGTTGATAAAAGCTTCTAAACTCCTATTTAATCTTTAAGTGATTCACTTTAGACAGTTTTCCTAATTTTCCTAATTGTAGGAAAAGTTTTTCCTTGTGGTTTTTACTTTTTTTGTTTCACATAATTTTAAATATTTTTAAAATATTGGGATTTTTAGAAAAAATAAAATTGAAACAAAAAGTATATAATAAGTACATAAAAAAA
Organism: Leptopilina clavipes; assembly: GCA_001855655.1. NCBI lineage: Eukaryota > Metazoa > Arthropoda > Insecta > Hymenoptera > Figitidae > Leptopilina > Leptopilina clavipes. Next base: position 8,500 of record JUFY01016616.1, on the reverse strand, counting down.
ATATATTGTTTCCACACTTTTTATACACCCGGTATATACATGCATTGAAGTTCAAAAATAAATACACATTAACAACAAATGTGTATTGTTAATATAAAATTTAATTAATTTATTAATTTTCTTATTTATTTTAATTGATTAAATTTATTTATTTTCTTACTTATTTTAATTGATTAAATTTATTTATTTATTTTCTTTATTTATTTTAAATAATTAAATTCATTCACGGAATTAAAATACAATTTTTAAAGTTATTTTGCAATGTTTTATAAATTAATGTAAATGGAAGGAAAATTTTCTGAAAATTAAAACTTATACAATGTGTGGAAAAATACAAAAAACGAAATCTCATTGGATTAAATAAAGATAAGTAACTGGAAAAATCTTATAAAGTCTTTTAAAATACATAATTATGTTATCATTGAGCACTTTAAGAACAAACAAATATAAAAAAATTTTCCATTTAGTATTTTTATTGTATACCTAAGTAAACAATTGTAATAATTTTTTTTATAAGTTTAGTGAATTTTTTTTTAAATATTTGTATAAGTTTTCTTTGTACAAAAAAAATGTAATTTAAACTTTTAAAATTAACAAACGATAAAAATTAAAAATTTTTTTGAATTACAAAAAAAACCCCGGGAATTATTCAAGAAAAAGGATTTTTCGCTTTTTATTGTTGCATAAGCTACTAAATATGACCCTTCCATCTCTTGTTGGGTCGATCAATAGCTAGTCAACGTTGTACATTTGCGTCAATTGCAAAAAAAAATAATAATAATAATAATAGAAAATTATTCACAAAATTTAGAAAAATTTTCTTATCTTTATTTTTAAGAACAAAGTTTTATAATTTATATAAATTGTTTTAAATTTCTATAATTATTATGTATTCTGATCTTTAATGACGTATTTGAACTGGAACTTCTACAATGTCGATATGTCGCAGAAAAATTTTTATTTCTTTTATTCTGTAAAACTTTGTGTAAAACATATTTTATTAATTTTAAATCTCGTAAATTAAAAAAATTTTTTTTTTATAAATGTTTTTTTGAATGAAGTCCAATAAAAAAATTAATTTTTAATGACAAAAATTAATTCTAAAATTCCTTTTTAATATTTTTTTCTTTTATCAAAAATCAAAATAATTGAATATTGAATAATTATTATCAGTCGATTAATTCTGACTCTGACCTAGACTCAATTATTGTTTATGTTTTTATTTAGATAACAAGGTCGATTTGATAATATTGTTATAACGCCAGACGTGATTTATTGTCATATAATAAAAATAAAACCAAATCAAAATTATTATACATTGTCGCCATGAGTCGTTGACTAATGAATTAAATTATTATAATAATTTTTTTTACTATTTACTATTATTTGCAAATTTTTTCTAAATCGCATGCCTCCGCTTTCGTTGGGTATCAATCAAATTTTTAACATATATACATGTATAATCTTTATATAGAAAATAATATAAATTTTCCAAAAGAAAATATTGATCGTCATTACAATATTTTGGTAACAAAAGATAACAATTTTTTCCAATACTTCGTGTACTTTCAAAAGATTCAATTAATTTTCTTGATAGTCTAGAATTTTTTTTTGAAAAATTTTCCAAGAAAAAACTTTTTTAAAATAAAAATAAGAACAAAGTATTTAGAAATTTACATTACCGACATTAATAGATTTATTGAAAAAAATTATTATTATTTTTCAAATTTTCGTGTAAATAAAAGTGTAGACATCTAATTTGTTGTATGGATGAGAATTTTCTTAAATTTCAAAGTAATATTTTCTTTCGTTTAGATGTAAAAATTGGTGGAGAAAATTGTTTTTCTTCGACATAATATTTTATGGCTTTATAGACATTAATTGACGATGAGATATTTCTTATTCCACTTGGAAGAAGTGAATTGCGTGATTAAATATTATTATTATTAATATTTAATACTATATTTGTGACGCGCTCCCAAGAAAATAAGAAGTAAAAAGTTTTAGGTTATGTTTTGTAATTTTTGAAGTAAAAATACAGAAAGAAAATCAATTACTATTGATTCGTTTGCTTCTTGGGTATTATACTTTTCTTGGGAGCGCGTCACATTTGAATATATGTAGTAATAAATATTTGATTATTAATCGTTTATTGTTTGCTGATCGCAGATGACTGGAAAACCAGTAGCAACGGGCTTGGTGGCGCAGAGTCACCTGGACCACATGTGCGCTCTCGACATAAGCACACAAACATCATTCGTCCGATTGTCCGGCATCATTTGTACAATTGGTCCAGCCTCGAGGTCTGTCGAAAAATTGGAGCAAATGATTGAGACTGGCATGAATATTGCCCGAATGAATTTCTCTCATGGATCGCACGAGTATCATGCCGAAACAATTGCAAACGTGCGGGCTGCGCAGAAAAATCTTTCAGCGAAAACTGGTCTCAATATTCCAGTGGCCATTGCCCTAGATACGAAAGGTCCCGAAATTCGTACCGGTCTTCTCGAAGGTGTTAGTATAAATTTTCTTCACTAAAGAATTATACTAAATTTTTGTAGAATTAAATCTCATCCTTACATTTTTTAAATTTTCTCCAGGGTGGCAGCGCAGAAGTTGAACTTGTCAAGGGACAGGACTTTAAACTTAGCACAGACAAGGCGTACCTTGAGAAGGGAACTAATAAAGTTATTTACGTCGATTATGATAATATTTCAAAGGTGCTAAAACCGGGAAATCGCGTCTTCGTTGATGACGGATTGATTTCATTGATTGTCAAAGAAGTTGGTGTGTACTTTTGAGGAAAATTATTCCTAGATCAACCTAAAGGGATCAAAACGTTGCAAAATGATACTATTTGGAACCATTCTACAAATTGATCCAAAAGGCTGTATCATTTTGCATAATGTTTTGATACGTTAAGATTTTCTGTACCTCCTACGATTTAAGATTTTTTACACATATTTGTTTAAATTCCAGCTGGTAATGAAATTATAACATCTGTTGAGAACGGTGGAACACTTGGTTCCCGCAAGGGCGTGAATCTACCAGGTGTACCGGTAGATTTGCCCGCAGTTTCCGAGAAGGACAAATCCGATTTGACATTCGGTGTTGAGCAGGAGGTGGACATGATTTTTGCCTCTTTTATTCGTAATGCCGCTGCTCTCACTGAAATTCGTGCAATTCTTGGCGAGAAGGGAAAGAATATTAAGGTCATATCGAAAATTGAAAATCAACAGGGAATGACAAATCTCGATGAGATCATTGATGCATCCGATGGTATTATGGTTGCTCGCGGTGATCTTGGAATTGAAATTCCCCCTGAGAAGGTCTTCCTCGCTCAAAAATGTATGATCAGCAGGTGCAACAAGGTTGGAAAGCCAGTAATCTGTGCAACTCAAATGCTCGAGTCCATGGTTAAGAAACCAAGAGCAACTAGAGCTGAAACATCTGATGTTGCCAACGCCATTCTCGATGGGGCCGACTGTGTTATGCTCTCAGGTATTTATTATTTCTTTGAAACACCTTTTAGATTCTAATTAATTTTTAAATAATTGATAGAAATTCAAAATGCGCGGGTATTATTGTGTATGCGAGAGTGCGTTGTGAACATGAATTCGTGCTTTTATAATATAATTAAATATCGCAAGAACGTTCCGAAAGGGATGTTCTAGAGACATTTTCACTTAAGAGTCTAACGAAATATTGATAATTTTAGGAGAGACAGCGAAAGGAGAATATCCTCTCGAATGTGTACGTACAATGGCAAATATCTGCAAGGAGGCTGAGGCTGCAATTTGGCATAATCAACTTTGTAATGATCTGACAAGCAAAGTTCTTCCGCCAATCGATGCAACACATTCAGCAGCAATTGCGTCCGTTGAAGCAGCTCACAAATGTCTAGCAAGTGCCATTATTGTTATCACAACTTCCGGAAGATCTGCACATCTTATTTCCAAGTACAGACCACGTTGTCCAATTATTGCCGTAACTAGGTATCCACAAGTTGCAAGACAAGCGCATCTTTATCGTGGAATTTTGCCTCTTCATTACGCAGGTAATTAAGATATTTATCTTCTTCAAAATTTGAGATAAAATTTACTTGCCATTGGATCTTATTAATTGTTTCTCAATTGTAGATACTCCTTTGACTGATTGGCTAAAGGATGTTGATGCACGTGTACAATTTGGTCTTGAATTTGGAAAGAGTCGAGGATTTGTACAAACTGGAAGTTCCGTTGTAGTTGTTACTGGATGGAAACAGGGTTCCGGTTTCACGAATACTCTTCGCATTGTGTATGTAGATCCAATTTTAAATGAAGACTGCGGAATGTTCACTTTTTCCAATGATACAGATTCAACTGACAGTCTTTTTTAATTAATTAATCATCACTTACATCATTTTGCTCAAATTGTCCACTAATTAATATTCATTGACTAATAACTCTTCTTTCAATATAATTTCTTCACTCGAAGAAAATAACATTTTTTTACGATTCAAAATTAAATGGAATTTACACATCCAATGAAAATTTACGTCTTTCAAATTTTGAGCCACATTAATCAATTTTGGAAAACGAGAGACTTTTTTCGAATACTTTCAAGGAACTGAAGAAATTTCTATAGAATTTAGTTTCTGCTTTGCGAGCATTTCAAGTAAAGTTATACATATAAATTTTGAAATATTGTAAAAAACTTTTCTGTAACATCGAAAAAAGAGTATATTTATTTTAATTTTTACAAAATTTATTACTCTTTTTTTCGAAAATTTAATTTGTTGACTAATTCTAATGATTATTTCCATTTTTAGGTCTGTTGACTGAATATGCACCATTGATTTTGGTGTAGAAGACGTGAAGGTTGCGGGTAGTTGAGAGATAACAAGATCAGCAGCCATATTAAATGTTTAAAGAGTGTGCATATAATTGTATTTGAATAACGTAATTACTATATTCTTATTTAATATTCAAGTCGTAAATTGCTGTTTATGCTATTTCGTCTAATTTAGATGCAGTATTATAAATTATTAGATTTCAAATTCTACAACCACTGCACACAAAGAAACTAAGGATTATTATTATCAGATTTAATGTTACCTGAGAAAATCGAAAATAAATCAATTCAAATTTTGCGAAACTCTAATATTATACGTTCTATTTATTTATTGCCTGTTCAGTTAATAATTACAGTAGAACCCGTTTAATACGATTTCCCCGCTTAATAAGATCATTTATGGTGGTTCCAGCAATTGAAGACATCTTCATACATTTTATCACGTTTAATACGATTTGTTTTCTCGCATAATACGCCAACGCAGTCGACAATTAAGCGAAAGGCATTATCTCTCCAAAAAATAGTGAAAATATTGAAGCTTTATGATGACTGTATCACAAAAAATAATTACTACTTTCAATGAAAAGTTGTTGCAGTTAGAATCAACGAGAATGAAGATTAAAAATGTCCGACTGGTTGCAAGGATCGACGTTTATCAGCGACTTCTCTTCTTGGTGAGTTATTGCAGAAGTTAATAACCGAATTAATACATAATCAATAATTCGCCGTAGATAATTGACACTCGTTCATCGATATAGTAGCGAGTTGATTTACCATACGTCGCTATGATTAGTTGCTTAGTAAAATGTTCGCTTTCCACCGTTCATTTTGATAAAAATTGAATTTTTGTTTTCCTTGCTTTCTTGAATAATCGGGAATCATATAATATATGCACCAGGAAACATTTTCCTAAAAGACTTCAATAACTTTACTTGATAAATATCAATTGATAGTCCAGTGTGAAACGCCTTATTGGGTCAGACAATATTTGAAGAAGTAATACTTCATTTTTGATGACTTTTTCCACCTGTGTAATGAGTCGACAAATTTGATAACACCCTCATTCCGAAGGTGGTAATTGGTAAAGCAAGAAATTTGTGAAGGACTTTGTTGAGAAGATCTGAGACAGATCAATAGTTCATCCCGCTTATAATAGCACAGTCTTCTCAAAAAATCGGACCGAGCAAACGCAGTTCATGCGGCTCAGAATTGTACAGACCATGATTGGTTGGGGCGCTCGAAATCAGCTGATGGAAGGGGAAGTGGTAGGGGCGTTAGTATAAATAGAGCCGCATTTGCCAGTCTCACCACCATTCTGCGGTTGTCTGCGGTCAGCCAACTTGTTGACACAATCTCTGAAATCCTGAATCTATAAAACAAACATTCTCTTTTAGAAAACGAATAACATATTTTATTCCTCGATTTTCAAGGACCCGTTCAGCAGTAGAGGTCAAAGCGAGAACAATGAGAATATTGGAGAACTTGAAACGTATTATTTTCGTCCAATCGAAAATAATCTGAGTTTAATTATTTTAATTGATTTTTTAATCCTTTGCAAAAGTCTCGTACAATTTTAGTTCAACTCTCATGTGTGCTTCACTAGTATTCAGCTGGAAATGTCCTTGATAAACCTTGCAATTTTTAAGTAGAGACGTATTTTACGCATTAAAATGTAAATTTTAGTTTTTAGAAAACAAAAATATATCTGCTATTAAATTTAATTATACTGCTTACACAAAAGGTAAAAAAGTGCACACATAATTTATCTATAAGAAGTATACGAGAAGCCAAAAATAAAATCCAGAAGTTCAAAGGTCACGTTTTTCCCATTGGGAATTGCAATTGATCTTCGAGGAGTAGAAATTTGAACCAGTCGCTATTCACGGATGTGAGAGCAAATCAATGGTGATTTTCAGGCGCATTTTTCTTTTCTAATTTTTAATTTTGTTTCTTCGTAATGAGAAAGAGAATATTAATTTAATTTAAAATAGCGACTATTTATTTACAATTTTACAATATTTACAATTTCATTTACAATTTAGATTTAATTTTTGACAAAATATTGTATTTCTTTATATTCTGTATTTCTTTTAGAGCTTTCCTTATTTATTTTCTTTTTCCCTTTATTATACTCTAGGAGAGACTGCGACTGCGCAACTTTTCCCTCTCTACAACCTCCCCACCATCTTATGTTCCTTGTATAGAATTTGGTTACGAGATCTAATGCGCATGCGTGAAAGGTAGGAGTGGGGATTTTCTTAATCTGTCATTTAAAAAGAGAGATTATTTTACATTTTTATCAACAATGAAAAAGTATTTTCATACTTTGTCTCATACAAAACGAAAAAAAACAAAATAGCCAGTAAAATGTATGACGCAAAAGACTACAATTAGAAGAAATACGCCATTATATTGATTGAATTACGGACACGAGTGTGTAATCAAATCCAAACACTCTAACTGTTAATCTTATCTATTAAAAAAAAGCTTGTTAGCTTAAATACATAGATGCGTAAGCGAATGTCAAAATCGATAAATTACTTTCAATGCAATGATTACTTTATTCTCTACAATTTTACATATTATTAGAAATTTTAATACCATTGGAGGTAAATTTATACTGTCATTCAAAATATTTTAAATTTAATATTCAATATTTTGAAATTACATATATTTGACGATTTTGACTTAGGGATTAATTTTTTTTTGTGCAATACATTTTTCAGAATTCGTTTTAATGGATAAAATTAGAGGATTAAACGGATTTATTTAAATTTTAATGGGCAAAGCAGTATTGATAAAATTTCACTCTACGTCAGCGATCATTGAAAATTGAGCATGAGTTAGATAGTAAGTGCATTTCTCGAGGTTGCTGACACCATTTTTCTCCCACGGGATATCATAAACGTAAAGGAAACAGCGAATTTGATTCAGAAAATTTGATATCGTACATGCAAAGATGCCGAGAGTGCGAGATAGGCAACGACATTGCTTTTTGAAACAAAGTTCATGTTTTAGTAAATAAGTAAACAATAAATTATTCATCTCTACATTTTATTTTCCAATATAATGTCAAAGGATAAAAATTTTATATTTTACTTCATATTATTATCTTTTTCCATAGGATTGATACATAATATATGTGACGCGATTTGATGAAAGGGACCTTAGAAGCAAACAAATTATAGGTTGTGTTTGTGATAGATTAATCTTGATTAAAAGTTCCTTATTAATTATATGTAAAATAAAAATTAGTTTTTATTGATTATCTTGGATGTAATAAAGACTTAAAACGTCAATGGTTTGTATTAAATTTCATCCTCTTTCAGTATTTTTACTCTAAAAATTACAAACTTAACCTAAAACTTTTTGCTTCTAAGGTCCCTTTCTTCAGATCGCGTCACATATATATATGTAAAAATTCCCGATTTCGGACAGGTCCGAAAATTGTTTTCACGGAGAAAAATATTTTACCATAATAACTATTATTAGCAATTTATTATTATTTGTTGGTGCTAATAATTTAGTTGATAAAGCGAATTATAGCACAATCTTCCATATATCCCATATATTATATACACTGAAAAAAATATTTATTTGATTCAAATAACCGATTACTTGTCTATTATCAAATAAATATTTATACTTGAATCAAATAATTTTTATT
>JUFY01016614.1:0-24692 GCA_001855655.1 Leptopilina clavipes | reverse complement strand
AATAATTATTAATAATATAAAAATAAATATAAAACAATAAATATAAAAATAATATAAATATTAATAATTATTAATAATTATTATTAATTACTATTGATAATATTATTAATATTATTAATTATATTAATATTAATATTAATAAAAATAATATTAATATTAATATTAATATTAGTAATTAAATTATTAACATATTACAAAAAATGAAACATTAATATTGAGAAAACTTTTTCCTTTGAATATTAGACGAACGATGTTTGTATCAGACAATTTTGTCCTTTTGTGAACAACCATTTCTTTTTTCATTATCATTAGATGGTTGAAATTCACCATTAATATATGATGCAATAAAAATATGTTACTTTTGGTTCAAAATACCAAAAATTGAAACTACTTTTGATTCAAAATGTCTGTAATTGAAGTTCCTAATAGTTCAAAATGCGAATAACTGAAGCTTCTTGTGCGGTACAAAATTCCAACAACCAATTTACTAATGATTTTGAAAATATTAATAACCAAACATTTATGGTACAAAATACCATTAGTTGAAAGTACCTGTGGTTCGAAAAACAAAAAAATTAAAGCTACTTATGGTTAAAAAATACCACACTTCCTGTGGTTCAAAATTCGAATAAAGAACTACTTAAGGATGTAAAAATTTTTAATTGTACTATCATCTAAAACTGCATTTTTTTGTTGATATTAATGGTTGAAACTACCATTAATTAAAACTATCACCACTATCTGGATAAATGCAATTGAACCAAGTCTAATTCTCCAGCCAATTCAATTTTTTGTCTTAATTTTCTATATTCAAAAATAATGAATTTGCTATCAATGCCATCAGAGCGTTCCAAATACTTTTGCGGAATCCTTTTGTCTCGTGCACTTCATGCATCACTTCTTTTTTCAAACATTACATGATCGTTGAATTCGCAAAGACGAGACCTCTTTTTTGGCTTGATTTAACTATCGTCGTGTGTTACGGACAAGCGAGATGCTAAGTCTGGCTAATGCATAAGAGAAGGAGTCTCCATGTACCGAGAGACAAGATTTGCTTTTTGGAACATTGCCACCGCTGTGCCAAACTCAAGAAATCCAAGTGTAGAATAAAGCACAAAAGAGCCTAAATAATGCGAAGGGTTAATCTCAAAACAAGAAAAAGAAGAAGAAGAAGAAACACACCAGCATCACGGGATATATGCATCATCCGTACAAACAGAAATTGGTTCCATTATGTTGCGTCATAAACCCACCTGAACATGGAATTACACTCAACAAAATACAAACAACAATTTGGCATTGAATCCAGAATAAAGTTACATTTAATCATTCAAACTCAAAATCCTTTGGACCTTGTAACATAAACATGTTACAAGGTCCAAAGGATTTTGAGTTGTTGTTGCTCTTGTTGCTATCTCTTGTTGCTATTGTTACCAAATGGATTTTGACAGTTGTGGTCCAAACTTTTGGAGATAGGATCCATTTCAATCACTATACGGTACTTTCCATCTAGTTCTGATAATTGGGAATGGGAAATTATCGCATCGTTCTGAATTTGTGGCACGAGACGAGAATGTATAAATATTCTTCCGGAACGAGAGATCTCTAAGAGAATGCTCTTCAATTGAGTGAATGAGGTCACTTGTATACGTAACATCTTTAAATGATCATCATCATTAGCTGAATCACAACCAGACGAAAATTTAACAAACGAAAAGTTATGTCTGTTATTCTACAACACCAGAAAACCTATAAAGGGATCAAAATGTTGCAAAATGCAACATTGAACCATGCATTTCTTTATTTTTGCTATCCAACAACTCAAGAACTAAGTCAGAATTATTTATTCACCGTTCTTTAAATCGAAAAAACTATTCTTAATCGTCAGATTCCGAACATTGCTCTATTGCTTCTTGAAAACGGTAATTAAAAATTTAAATTCTGATCGAATTCCTTTAGGTTCATGGAAAACATAAAGAGATCAAAACGTTGCAGAATGATACCGCGATTTTTGCATCAATTTGTAGAATGATCCAAGAGAGCAGTATTCAGTATTTCAGTTTCACAGAAAACCTTAAGGGATCAAAACGTTGCAAAATGATACCGCGATACCGCGATTTTTGGATCATTCTACAAATTGATCCAAAAATCGCGGTATCATTTTGCAACGTTTTGATCCCTTAAGGTTCTCTATGAAACTGAACACTGCTTTCTTGGATCATTCTACAAATTGATGCAAAAATCGGTATCATTCTGCAACGTTTTGATCCCTTTATGTTTTCAATGAACCTAAAGGAATTCGATCAGAATTTTAATTTTTAATTACGGTTTTCAAGAAGCAATAGAGCAATGTTTGGAATCTGGAAGTGATTCCACTTGCGGGTTTTAGATTGTAATTTGAACAGCATTCTTCAAAGAGAAACGAAATTTTTACCTCCTCGATAATCAATAGAAGACTAATTATTTCTTTCTTGTTCTTGAATACGAGAACGAACCTAAAAACCAGGTGTTGATTTCCCAGGATCGGGTATCGAATCCGTCATAGTTCATAGCTTTAGAAGTATATTATATCTCCCTTTAGCAATATTGAATGTCAGAGAAGTATTTCTAAAAGCCTCTGAGAGAATTAACCTTCTAGTATACCCATTTTGTAGAATCGCACGCACTGCTTTCACAAAGAATTTTTTTTTTGAAATCAAATTAGCTGTTTTATTTCCGCTCTCTCCAAATTCACTGACCACGAAAAGAGCAACATGTTTTTAATCCCTAAGTCTTTGGAAACTTTTTACCTGCGAATAGATAAATTGAAAGGTCACTGAAAAGCGAGCTGAAAAGTAATCTTCAGTTTTGTACTCACCTTTCTCGTAATGATTCTGAATGAGGGAAAGATTGTGATTCAAGTCCGTTGGATTGACATTTTCAAACAGATCGGAAGAAAGTTGTCGACGCAAAAGAATTGTTTCATGTGTGAGTTCTCGAACTTGAACGAGTAGTTCTTCGTAGCTCGATACTGGTAGAGTCATTGCTGAATATCCAATTGTTATTTACCTCCCCTCTGACTCTAATTTTTTCTCGACACTCCATTCGACTTCAGTTCTGCAAACAAACAAAACAAAACAAAAAATGATCAAATCATTGTTATATATTAGATTTTTATTTTCAGCAGATTTTTATTTTGAAAAAAGGTTTTCTTTTCAAATAGCTTCAAAATCATATTTCAAGACTTCATCTGAAAATCAATTGGATTTTTTTCCAAAAAAAATTAATTTCACTTTTTCCATGGGGGGAAGTCAATATTTATTGGTTATATGTATAGATATATAGAAGATGTGGAAGAAAAAGGATTTATATTATCAAGGAGAAACAGTTGTGTGTACATTGGGATTGGAACTTTTATGGTAGTTGCATATAGTGTGTTGAGTTTCTTTAAAAGGACTTGTTTCACCCCCTTCTTGTACTTTTCTTGAACTTATCCCGACCCAAGAGCACACGTACGGTCATGACACGTGAATTGCACACACACACTCATACAACATAATATTGGGTTTTATATTGATTGTCACGCATGGCTGTGTATATTGTCGGTATGGTCGAGTCGGAAGAAAAGGTATAAAGCCAAGACAGAAGGTGAGGTTTATAGCAGGAGAGCAACATCCTTTTTTTTCCTTTTCTATCGTAAAAAAAAACTTTTCAATATGTATTTCACTTTTATTATAATTCCTTATATAAATTATATAATTGAATTAGCCTCACTTTTTCTTTATTTTCATTGCAAGAAAAGAGATTTAATGCTTGCAAAATAAAATCGACTTCTTTGAAAATTTTCCTTTTTGAAAACAAAATTTTGTTGCTAAATAATTAAATTTTGTTTGCTGAAACAAAATTTTGCTTGTTCTTGTAATCAAATTAAACTTCAATGAAAGTTAAATTATTTAGTTCAGTGGTTAGTGCATCTGACTCGCAATGTAAAATCATGAGTTCGATTCTTCGCGAATGTGGAATTTTTTTCAACTACAAAAAATATAAATTTTGAATTAAATGTAACAGAAATATAACATAAGTATAACATAAAGGTAAAAAGCTTCCCTATGAGGAAACAAATTTGAACAAAAAATTCATTTAATATCGTTAAATTAGTAAATACTAAATAAGTAACAATTATAGCAATAATAATAATAAAAATAAAAATAAATAATAATAATAATAATAATAATAATAATAATAAAAGTACCCAATTATTATTATTATTATTATTATTATTATTATTGTTGTTTTTATTATTTATTATACTAAAAAATATTAATAAACAATTTAATTTTTCGTTTGTTTATTTTCCATTTCCTTACAAAATGATTTTGTGTTTTTCTAAATTTTTTTTTTTTTTTGCACGAAGGTGTCATGACTTTATTAACTTTTGTCGTTTGCCAAAGAAGGAGCGACCTTGATAGGAATGTCGACCGGTTTTCATGTGTGCCATAAAAGTGAAGATCAAACATTATTATCCTTCCGTCGTCGAAAAAAAAATTCATCCGCCTCACGGTGAACTTCCTAAAATCCCTTTTACAAAGCAACATTCAAAAAAGGAAAAGAAACTGCGACGCAGTTTAGTCATTAAGAAATATTCTACACAGTATACAAAATATACATAATTTTATATATCTACATTTGTTTAAACAATTATATTTTCCTAAAAATAATAAAAATCCTTTCTTAAAATTTTTCATGGAAAATTAAAAAATTAAAATGAATTTAAACTATTTCTTTCTATATACAATAAACAAAATATTATATTTAAAAATAATATTAAATTGATTAAACAATTATTATTTTCTTTAAATAATGTTAAATTGTTTAAACAATTATTATTTTTTTAAATAATGTTAAATTGTTTAAACAATTGTTATTTTTGTTAAAATAATGTTAAATTGTTTATCAATTATTATTTTTAAAAATAATGTTAAATTGTTTAAGCATTTGTTATTTTTGTTAAAGTAATGTTAAATTGTTTAAACAATTATTATTTTTCTAAAAAAATATTAAATTGTTTAATAAATTATTAATTTTTAAAATAATGTTATATTGTTTAAACAATTATTTCTTTATATAATGTTAAATTGTTTAAACAATTGTTATTTTTGGTAAAATAATGTTAAATTGTTTAAACAATTATTTTTTAAAATAATGTTAAATTGTTTAAATAATTGTTATTTTTGGTAAAATAATGTTAAATTGTTTAAACAATTGTTATATTTGTAAAAGTAATGTTAAACTGTTTAAACAATTATTATTTTAAAAAAATGTTTAAATGTTTAAACAATTATTATTTTAAAAAAATGTTTAAATGTTTAAACAATTATTATTTTTTTAAATAATGTTAAATTGTTTAAACAATTATTTTTTAAAATAATGTTAAATTGTTTAAACAATTATTATTTTTTAAAATAATGTTTAATTGTTTAAACAATTGTTATTTTTGGTAAAATAATGTTAAATTGTTTAAACAATTGTTATTTTTGGTAAAATAACGTTAAATTGTTTAAACAATTATTTTTTTTAAATAATGTTAAATTGGTTAAACAATTATTATCTTTAATGTTATTTGAATTAAATTTTTTATGAAATATTTATTATTGTAAATATAAATTTTCTTTTATTGAGTATTTATTATTAATAATTTTATTTTTTATAAAAATTGATATGAAATTTTCTTTTTTTATATATAAGAATTGGGAATTTATTTCCGTACCTAATAAAAAGAGTAAAACGAGTACTATATGGTAAATTGCAATTTCTAAAGATGCTAACAAAGATTTAAAGGAGAATGAAATTGAGAAGGAGGAATAAACGTGGTTAGAACAATTGTTTAGAAAAGATTGAGATCATAAAAGATTTTCTTAACGCGCCTCAAGAAGTTTGTTCAAGAAACTAACAAATCATATACCAAATTAGCTCACGACCCAGTTTCTCTCTCTCTCTCTCTCTCCATAATATTCATTTTCAATAACTTATAATAATAGAGAGATCGCAGCATTTATTACTATGAATGGATCATTTTAGAGATAATAAGTACACAGAAGGGGCAATTAAAGTACACAAAAAAAATAATAACACGACTTTTTAATTTCACGCTTCATAGCAAAAATCAGAATTCAACAAAAAAGTAAATAAATTAGTTAACTACGTAATTAGTTAATACAAATATACCATTAAGTTTCTCTTTCTGGATTTTTTTCCGCATAGAAAAAATTTGTACCGTAAACCAGTTCCAAAAACCCTTTACATCTTAAATTCACTACTCAAAATATATACCGGGTGTTCAAAAAGTATAGTTTCTTATAAATTTATATTTTTTCTTTAAATTCTTTTATTTTCCTAAAAATCCAAACATTTTTATTTATTTAATCGTTTTTGATCACTTTTTGAGCACCCTGTATATATAATAGAAACGGGTTATTACTTTTTTCATATGTACACTGAAAACAAAATTTATTTGGTTCAAATAATGAATTACTTGTCTATTATCAAATAAATATTCACTTGAACCAAATAATTTTTATTTAAATCAAATAAGTTGTAAGTGAAATAATAATTTCTGTATTTGAGTCAAATACCAATTAATTGACTCAAATAAAATTTATTTGATACAAATAAATATTTATTTGATAATAGACAAGTAATCGGTTATTTGAATCAAATAAATTTTTTTTTTCAGTGTATATACATATAACTATCGGTGAACGTCAAATATTAAAAATTTGAGAAAGTTATTTACTTTTTAGTGGTGTAATTAAGTAATTTTGAATTTTTTGAGTTCAAAAATTTTTTTTTCAAATATTAACAAAAGGCGTAGAAAGAGGGCAGAAGGACGATAAAACGGAAAATGGTTTAAATTACAAAAATTAACAACTTTCAAAAACGAATGTAAGAAAATGAAAAAATAAACATTTGTTTCAGTATATTAAGTACCACACGTTTTATATAATCGCGTTAAAAGGAATATTAAACTTGACGTGCGTTAAATGATCTATAAACTATATATTTAGACCAAATAGAATTTCGCCTCCGGTATACGTATATAATAATTTTTCTCTTTTAAAACTCAATTAGCTTTATAAAGTGTATTTCATGTATTATCCAAAACGTAAAACACATTCTTACATACATATATACAAATAAAACACACGAGATATATTTATCTATAATTCACGTATGCAAGAACTCACTTTGATAATAATCTTGACTCCATAGGAGAATGAACATTGCTCAAAGTGAGCAGCAATGCGCGACTTTAGTCGATGACCGGAAATTGCAAAGTTGGCTGCACCAGGAAAGTTTTTTTAAATGACTGCATCCCGCTACAAAACAGTTCATTTTTCACAGGAAATGAATTATATGCTAATATATTTTTGCTGCTTTTTTTCCTTCTTCAAAATAATATCGGAGACATAATAAAGTCACACATATACGTTATTTTTTCGAAAAAGAAGATTTATTTTTATTTTATTTTATTTAATTAAATTAAAAGAATTTTTTTCTTAAATAAAATAAAGAATAGAAAACTATAAACACAAGTTTAAACATTTTTTTTATTTCCCCAATTTTCTATTTAAAAATAAATTGAA
The DNA here is from genome assembly GCA_001855655.1 of Leptopilina clavipes. Classification (NCBI taxonomy): domain Eukaryota; kingdom Metazoa; phylum Arthropoda; class Insecta; order Hymenoptera; family Figitidae; genus Leptopilina; species Leptopilina clavipes. Next base: position 17,070 of record JUFY01016614.1, on the reverse strand, counting down.
ATATAATCATAATAATATATTTGACGCGCTCTGAAGAAAGGGACCTTAGAAGCACAAAGTTTTAGGTTATGTTTATAATTTTTGGAGTGAAAATACAAAAAGTGGATCAACTATTAATACAAATCATTAATGTTTAAGTCTTCATTCAGTGAATGAAGTGTGTCTTCATATTCAATGAAAACTGATTTTTATTTTATATAATTAAAAAGAAACTTTTAATCATATGTAATAAATCTATCACAAACATAACCTATAATTCCTTTGCTTCTAAGGTCCCTCTCTTCGGAGCGCGACACATAATATATAATAGGATATATTATAATCTATATAATAATATATGTGACTACTATAATATATATAATAATTATAATATATAATATATATAATGTTTATATATATATTATATTTATTTCTCAATTTACAAATTGTCGCTTTAAAGGAGTTGAATGAATTTTCAAGTATGAAAAGAAAAAAAATTGAATTACAGCAAAAGATTGAATTCGTAAAAAAAGAAAATCATATTTTCTCTCCAGTTTATTTAATTCGCAATGGAGAGAGAGAGAGAGAGAGAGAGAGAGAGAGAGAGAGAGAGAGAGAAATAGAAACGAATGAAAAGCTCTTCGTGTTTAGGAACTCTTTCATGTTGAAAATGAAACCTCACAAGTTTGTCCCAGTAATAGGTTTATTGTACATATTATATAAATCATAAAAGACTGAATTTATTTACAAAAAGGAGAATAATACAAAATGAAAAAAATAAAAAATAAATTCAAGTAAATAAACTCATTGTAGGATAACAAAAATATTTTTAAAAAATAAACAAAGAGAAAGAGAGAGAGAGACTATCTTCCAAAAGGAAGAAAATCAAAGCAAAAAGAAATACCTGAAGAATATTTATTCAATTACGAAAGGAAGAGACGTTTTATGTCTTGATTAAAAAAGACTGTTTTAGAAGAACATTTTTTAGGGGGAAAAAAAATCGATTCCTGACTTCCCCTTACGTGTTACAAAGCCAGACACCCCTTATGATTAATTTAAGAGAGAAACGTGCTCCAAGTGCTTGCTTCAAATCTAAAGGGGGAAGAAGTACACATCGATTTTCATTACAATTCTAATCTTGTATCTTTATTTATTTATTTTTTTCGTAAATAAATAAATCAGTCGAAATAAAGTTGAATAAATAAATTTTTTTGCTAAATGATGAAAGATTTCCACTTTTTGGCTTATAATGATTTAAATATGAATAAACAATTAATAGAAATAAACAATGGATATAAATAAACAATAGATATAAATAAATGAAAAATATACATAAACAATAGATAAAAATAAATGAAAAATATAAATAAACAATAGATATAAATAAATAATAAATATATATATGTAACGCTCCACGGTGAAAGGTACTTAACGCAACAACAAATTATAGGTTATGTTTAGAAAAGTTTTTGCTTGATTTAAGAATAATTTTTAATTATTTGAAGTCAAAAACTATTTTCATTAACTATTTTATATAATAAATAATTAATAAAAACTGTTTTTGACTCCAGGTATAATTAAAAATGAATCTTAAATCAAGCAAAAAACTTTCCTAAACATAACCTATAATTTGTTGTCGCGTTAGGTACCTTTCAACGTGGAGCGTCACATATATGTAACTGAACATAAATAAATATTAAATATAAATAAATATTAAACATAAATAAATATTAAATATAAATAAACAATAAATTTAAATAAATATTAAATATAAATAAACAATAAATTTAAATAAATATTATATACAATAAAGGAACAAAACGAAAAGTCAGCCAAGTTTAAAACGCTCGTATTTAACATGAAATTAGATTTTATCTAACCAAAAGTATATAGATTAAAGTTCATGTAACAATGAAGTGCAGTTAAGTCATATCGCAAACAATGAAGATTCACGTTAAAGTATATAATAATGCATTATAACCGTTCTTTTAATGTCGCATAGTTTTACGAGGTTTCGTTTTGGTAAACTCTCCGCGGTTGTTGTGACACTTTATAAACCGCATCAAAAGAAGAAGAAGAAGAAGATGTCAAGACCACCATAGCTTCAATTTAAAAAGAGCCTCGCTCTCATCTACATTTTCTTTTCCTCATCTCCCTTTTTTCTTTCCCCTTTTTTTATTATCCTTTTTATTTCAAGTCTGCGAAATGTTTTCCCTCAAATTTAAAGCAAGATTCATATATATATATGCGTACATATAAAAACTTTTCCCGCAATATAAAGTTTCAAAAGTAACTTTTTTTTTTACAAAAAAAGATTTGCACGAAAATTAGAAAGAGGGGAAAAAAATTACATATTACGAAAAATTTAAATTTTTCCGAAAATTTCCCAAGATTGTTTAATACTTAACAATGGAAAAATTGTTTCTGCATTCTGAATTTTTTCTTTTAAAAAAAGAGAAAAATACTAAAATAGGATCTTTTGAAAATTTTCCATATACAAATGGGGATTTGAAGCGAAAATTCCAATCAAATTTAGTGAGGGGAGGGGGGGGTTTATGGATTTTGTGGATGATGGAAAAATACCATCATCACAAATCCAACAAGAACAAGGGGATTACACGTTTTTTTTAACACATGTACATACATTGAGAGAAACTTTTTGAACAACCATATCCTAGTGGGGAATTCTTGTTTTATAGAAACGAAGCTTTTTTTTGAGGGGTTTCACCCTATATGGAATATTCAGTGCGGATGAAAGAGGGACAAGAAGGAGGGGGCGGATGGTAATCCCCCATCAGATTTCGCATCATCGTCGAGACTCAAGAGAAATTCTTCCAGCGATCTATGGATGTTTCTTCAAAAAAAAAAAGTAACAAAAACTAAGATAAGCGCAAAGAAGGAGAAACCAGCATGGTTCTTTCATGAAATCACTCTGCGTGACCGTCATGGACCGTCTTGCCAACTCGTAATTCTAAACTTATATGAGAGAAATGTACAATCTTGAATAGATCAACGATTCTAGATTCCTGATGCCTCTTTCTATTTCGTCAAAATTCCTGGCAATAAAAATAAATGGAAAAAATCAGAACCTGGCAACGATTTTTAGACCTAACTGTATCATAAGATCGATATTTGCAATTTATCATCATAAACTACCAATTTTAGTACTCTTCCTAAAAATATTTTTTTTGGCCCTCAAAAGTTGAAAAAAGGAAGAAATTAATTTGGTGCAAAAAACAAACCTGAAATTATGGAGAAAAATGCCGGTGGTAAAAATAAAAATCCTTATTGTAAATATAAACTGGATTTTTGCACCATAAAAAAGTTCACAAGCACTAAGACACGAGACACTTAAAATTCACCCAAAGAAGTCTACTTGGAAAGTGTTTTTTCTTTTTTTAAAGCGAAATGGTTTGACTGGTGCCATGTGGCCACTTGGATCAACTTAGCTGTACTGTGCGGTACAAAAGCAAGCTTTCCCGCCGTGACGAGGGACCGTCCGCGTTTTCCCCTACTCTTGAAATTATTTCCTCCTCGTCCTCCTCCTTCTACCAGCTCACCTTCTGTACACCCCAAGTACTTAGGTACTCGCAGTAGTGCATTCTATACGTGATACCACGCGACCAAAAGCCACCCCTGTTTCAACCTCTACTTACTTCCTCTCTCTCTCTCTCTCTTAACCCCCACCCACAAAGGCCATCGCGGGACGACTCTTGTCACTCGTGCTTTGTCAAGAACAGACTCTACATATTAAGGGTGCAGACTACTTGCAGTACACTTTTTGTCTTTTTTAGTACGCACTCGTCATCAGACGGACTTTTGTTTCTCAAAATAATTTCACAAACGATCAATTAATTACAAATATGTTTATAATATATAGATAGAAATTCTTATTTCTGTTAAAAATTTAATTTTTCTTTCTTAAAACATTTTCACAAACGATCAATTAATTACAAATGTAATAATATAAATTATAAATATAGATAGAAATTCTTATTACTGTTAAAAATTTAATTTTTCTTTCTCGAAACATTTTCACAAACGATCAATTAATTATAAATGTAATAATATAAATTATAAATATAGATAGAAATTCTTAATTATGTTTAAAATACTTAAAAATTGAATTTAAAGCTAAAAAGTGAACATAAAAGTAGTTTTTTCTAAACTTAGGGAGGAATTTATTTGTCAAAAATAACTATTTTCTAACCTCAAATGCATCTATTGGGAATTTTACTGATTTCGTATTTTACAAATGGGAATAGTTGTCCACTAATTGAATTAATTAGTGAAACGTTGAGTATTCTTTTGTCACAATGTTACGATTTATCTTTATTAATAACACCCTTTTGACGTTTTCCCATTTCAAATTCGTCTATTCGGAATTTTTTTTCACGCGCGAATCTTCATAAGCTTTGGACTTGGTTTTCACCTGAAACAAAATTTTCATTTGCATTTAAAAGCAACATCAATAAATAAAAATTAATATTTTAATAAAAATTCATTTACCCTCGTTTACCCTGCAAACTTCAGACACTCTTTTTCCTTCTTTTTTCTTTTCACAAAACAAACTACCAGAATGGGAAATTTAGCCTCCTAACCTCAAACTTTTTTTTTAATATTGTCTAAAAATAAATATATCTGCGGGGTGCGGCGAGAAATAATGACGCTACTGCGAATTATCAATGGGAGAAGTTCGGAACTGTTCGGAACAGCTCGGCAAGCGTGCTTGAGCGTGATACATGGAAATACATCACAATAGTTTCATTTCGTATATTCTCTCTGCTTTGTATTCACGGATAAGTTTAATGTTAAAAATCCAGTATCAAAAATGAAATTGTTCCGTTAAATTTATATGAATCATTAAAATTTCATCGCGACAAACTTCATTCTTTTATTACTGAAACATTGACTTTTATTTGTGTACATGATAATTTGAATATTTCTGATCCGAACGTACTTTCCACCAATATTTGTGTGGCCTGTTCACGGATCGCAATGGCGGATTGTGAGGCAGAATTATTAATAAATTTGGTAAAATCAAAACGTGCAATTTACGATTCAACAATGATGGAACATGGGAGTCGTAGTCTCTTGGAAAAATTGTGGGAGGAAGTTGCTCAAGAAATGCATAAATCTGGTAAGAATTTATAAGAGCTGATAAAATATGAAAATGACTACCGTTGCTGATTTGAATCTCGTCGTTTTGGGTCTATATAAATAATATTTTATCGCAATCAAATTTCAATTTTCAGTAGTAAATGTTTTACACTATTAAAAATAAATGTCAGGCATGAGAAATTAAAACTGCAAAGTCAAGTGTCTCTTGAAACGAACAATCAAAACATAACCTCAAATTTGAACAACCGGTTTTGTAAACACTGATAGAAAATTGTTATAAAATCGAATTAAATTTAAAAATTCACTTCTTTCAACTGCTGATTAATAATAACATTATTAAATTAAAGTGTCGAATTAATATTTTTTTCAATATTGAAAATTTTTTTTAAAATCGACTATAAACTGAATGTAGATCGAAATTAAAAAAAAAATATTTTAAAAATTTGTAATTTTTTCCCCTGTTTTTAATAAACAAATAAATTTTAGTTGCAGAATGCAAAGCAAAATGGGCGTCACTGCGTAATTCTTACGCACGTGCATTGCGCGATGGAAAAACGCGAAATTCAGGTTCAACGGGACGAAAACGACGAAAATGGTATTTAGCCGATTCAATGGATTTTTTATACAATTTTATGAATCAACATAAACCAAGTAGTACGAGTAATAATGCAGTTGAATATTGGGAGGAGAAAACAAATAGTCTCGATGAACAGGAAGTAATTGAATATGAGAACGAGGAGGAAGTTGAGGATGAACAATTAGATTCAAAAATTGAATACGAAGATCCAACATCAACGGGACAACAACAACAGCAACGTGCCACAAATTCAATATCAAAAATAATTAAACCCACCGTTATTAATGACGACGTTCTTGGACCAATAATTGAACATTTACTCACTGAAGTCAAGTCTAGCGATAAAGAAAATCCCGATTGGAGTTTTTTCAAAAGTCTAATGCCCGATGTGACAAAACTCACCGCCAAAAGACGAAGAAAATTTAAAGAAATTGTTCTCACAAATCTCAATAAACTCCTCGAGGAGGACGAAATCGAAAGTACCGAATTTGTCCGCAGAAGAGAATTTCTACCTTAAAATTTAATGATAATTTTATTCATTAGATGAAACATCGAATATTTCTCATTTTTTTTTATATAACTTAAATCTAGAATTTCTATATAAACAAAAAAAATTCTTTCCATAGAATTTCAAATGGAAAAAAAACGTATTTTTTTAACGTATTACAATATTTTTTAAGGATGTTTGAACTCTTAAGGGCATGTCAAAGTCGTGCTACTTTTTCCATTGAAATCACATCGACTTGAAAACCCCCTTAAAATTTATTATTCTATAAATTTTATTTGCGTAGAAAGGAAAAAAGAAATTTAAAAATTCATTTTGAGTTAAACATCCTTAAAAACGAGACCAAAAACAGAGAGGAGGGGAGGGGGGGTGATAGGGGAGATTATTTTATACAATATGTTTCTAAAAATTTTTGTAAAAAAAAAACTATTTGTTTTGTAATTTTGGTTTCGTTTTGAAAAATAAATTGACAAAACGTTAACATAGGGTGGGGGGATGAGAGGTGGGGGTAATGATGAAAACTGTGATTTATTATATAAAGTGTAAAAGGGATTTAATATAAAAACAAATATATTGTTTATTAAGAATTGTAATAAACTTAAATTTCAGAAGTAAATAAAAGTTTAATTATTAAAACCTACTTTTTTGAATCAGTTGAAAATAATTAATTGGACAGCAAAAGGTCATTTACTGATTCTTGTTTTTCTTTTTTTTTGTTTGTTATTTTGACATAACCTAAAAATAAATTTACCATAGTTTTTCTTATTTGGTTATGTCAAAATAATCAAATAATTATTATTAATTTGGTTTTATTAACATTTAAATGTTAATTAATATCCATTTTACCCCAAAGAAATAATAAAAATAATAAATATGTGACGCGTTATGAAGAAAGAGACCTAGGAATGCAAATATGTTAGGTTATGTTTTTAATTTTTGAAATTAAAATGAGCAAAGGGGATCATTCTTAATATAATTAATGTTTAAGTCTTCATTACATACAAAATATTTAATAAAAACTGATTTTACTGTTATACAATTAAAGAAAGAACGTATAATCAACGTAAAACTGACACAAACATAGCCTAAAAATGATTAAATTCCTGTCCCTTTCTTCAAAACGCGTCAAAAATAATAATAACGATAATAAAATTAATTAAATAATAAATAATAAAAAAATTAAATTATAAATAATAAAAATAATTAAATAATAAATAATAAAAATAATAAAAATAATATTAATAATTTGGAAGTGTGCAAGCGCCTTCAAATTTGAAAATTCCCGCGTAAACTCTAGCAGAAGACGCCCGTGAACGTAGACAATTGTTTGGACAATGTTTGTATAGCAGAAAGAGATAATATCCGGCCACGTTATAAAAGTGTCTGTCTGCGTGATTATTTTTGTTGAAAAACCGGGATTTTTACAGTGATAATAAATTTTTGGAATAAATACGTGAATAAAATACACTGTTACGATTACTTTAAATGTAACTTAATTATTAAGTAGTTAAAAGTATAATTGAACCTTCTTTTTTTTTGTGTGAAAAAAAATGGACTTTTGGTCTGTGTGTTTTCTTTTTATCTCATTTCTTGCCACGATATTACATGTCAGTGGCATCGAGTTAACCTTCGAATTGCCCGACAATGAAAAGCAATGCTTTTATCAAGACATTGAAAAAAATGTTTCATCTACTCTAGAATTTCAGGTAATTTCTCCCATATATTTTAATTAAATAAAAACATTTCAATATTTTCAATATATTTCAAATGTCATTCTCTGTAAAAAAAAAAGAAAGAAAGAAAAAAATGCTGCTAAATTTTAATATTTTTGTTTATATTTAGAGAAAAACATAATGGATTAAAAAGTCATCCATAATGGATGAGACTGTAAATCAATTTTTATTTTCTTTTTTTTTCTTCATGTTTTTATCGTGAGGAAAAATGTATGAAAAATTCAATTCTAACATTTTAAATGCCACATGTACAAAAATGTCAATTTACATGTGTTACTCATTATTCACGATAAGAATAATTGAAGGAAATTAGAAGTAAAAAAGAAATTATTGTACTTTTTTTAATTACTAACTTTTTTCTTTTAAAATAATTATCAAGAATAATTTACAAAAAGGGTTAAATTTTTTTTTTTTGCATTTTGTTATTTTTAACTCATTGCAATATTTTTTCGCGACAGGTTGTAACTGGAGGTCAATATGATGTGGATGTGACGTTAGAGGCACCGAATAAGGAAATTATTTATCGCCAAGTGAAATCTCAATTTGATTCTTATACTTTTTCGCCATTAATGTCAGGACCCTATAAAGCTTGCTTTAGCAATGAATTTTCAACTTTTTCACATAAAATCGTTTACATGGACTTCCAAGTTGGCGAGGAACAACCTCTGCCCGGAGTCAATGAACACGTGACTGTAATGACTCAGGTAATTTTCATAAAATTCTCAAAATAACACAAAATTAAATTACTGGAAATATTTTTTTAAGATTCAAAAATCAAAGAATTTTTCTTATTATTAATTACTAATTAATATTTATTACTAATATTTATTAATATTTTTTATTAATATTTATTAATATTTATTATTTTATTATTAATATTTATTATTTTATTATTAATATTTATTTTAATAGAAGAAAAATTTCTTCTATTCTTGAATCACAAATCTTATCAAATTTTTGTTTTTTAACAGATGGAATCGTCATCGCAAGAAATTCACAAGAGCTTGTCAACTATTCTCGATTTACAAACGCATCATCGTTTACGTGAAGCGCAAGGACGTAAGAGGGCAGAAGACTTAAATGAACGTGTTCTTTGGTGGTCTTTACAAGAGACTCTCGCAATTTTAATTATCAGTATTGGACAAGTGTATATTTTGAAAAATTTCTTCACAGACAAGAAACCATATCAAACACTTTCTAAAATGTAAATTTATAAATTTAAAACAAAAAAAAAAAACTAGAAAATGTCATGTTTCCTTCTTTTAAATTTTTTTCATATTTTTTTTCTTTTTAATATCCTATAATTCGTGTATTATAATGAAAACTCTTTTCGTTATTGAGCCAAAAAAAAAAAAAAATAGACTGGAGTTTTAATTCATCAAGAAAATGCGTGTCATGTGTGTAACTTGAATATTAATTAATTTATATGAAAAAAAAAATGTACAATAGGTGCTCTCGCAAATGGCGAGTCTGTCATCAATATACAAAAAAAAGGTGTAAAAAAATTCATTTGAGATGTTTATTTCTCGTGGAATGACAAATTGTAACTTATGTTAGGGAAGGCGCAGTATAAGAGTTATTTTTTGTTTGTTTGAAAATATAATAATTGCTTTTTTATATTGTGTGCGATTTGTAACATAATTAAAATAGTTGTGTAAATTTTTGTCGTTTGCTTACCCGTTTTTGCTTCTTTTTTTAAATTTTAATTAAAAATATTTAAATACAACTTTATCTGATTATAATTTATATAAATAATGATTTTATCACTCAGTTGTCAAATAATAAAAATTCAAAGTAACGATCACTTCGATTACGTGTAAACTGGTATAAACCGTATAAAATATATAGTTAATCTGACATAACCTCAAAATAAACTATTTGTTTTTAACGTTCTTAATATAAGCGAAATTATTTATTATAATTATATTATTATAATATATTATAATTGTATTATAATATTATATTTTATTATATTATTATAAATTATAATTATTATTCTTTAATTTATTATTTATTATATAATTTTTTATTTTCGAGTTATAACCTAAAAGTAAAATATATCAAAAATTTCAAATATACAATTAAATTCATTTAAATGAAACATTTTTGAAAATATAATTATTTTTTTCGAATTTTTAATAACTCAGCTCTGGCAAAATTAAAAACTGTTAGAGAAATTAATTTTCACAATAATTGTTTTACAAAAACATAATTTTGCAACATTTGTGCGGTTTGTGCGACTTTTTTTGAGGTTATGTCAATAGACACAAAACTTAATTTGTTATATATATATGTCAAAAGGTCAAAATAAAGACCAAAAAAAACCGTTATGTTTTTACAACATAAACTTCCATTACATTAATAACTGTATATTATTTAGAAAATGAATCCATAACCTTTAATTCAGACCTTTTTACATATTATTTGCATCGAGAAAATGCTAAAGAAAATTAATACATAACCACAAAGAATTGCAAAGTTTTTGAAAAATTATTTGATTAAAAAGCGATTAAAACTCCGATTATAGGTGTTTTTTTTCATTCGGTTGCTAACACGTGCTGACAATTGTATTTTCTCGAATGTTTTTATTTCTATATATATATATTGTTGTTTTTGTATATGACATAAAAAGATTCTACTTACAGGAACACTTGTTGAATTTTATCGACGCGCCGTCACACTTTAATTTTTAAACAATAAACACAGTTTAATTATAAACTTGCAGAGATAAATACTTCTTTTTATTAAAAACACAGAAACGATCTGACGTTCTCTGTTTTCGATACGTCGTCGAGAGTCAAGTATCGAAGTTCAGCTATCGATTCAAGTGCAAACAACTTCAGAGAGAGGGCGACGACTTTGCAGCTTTGCAGTATAAAATATTGTTTAATTGAAAAAGTTAAATTCACTTATAAATAAAACATGTTTTTGTCACTTTTCCAATTGGATACACTTTTTTTAATTTAAAACTTTCCCCAGACGGAAGTACGTGTCCATTTTAGACAGGCGGGAAATTAGAATTTTGTCTAAACTACCTTTGCTGTTAACATAACCTCAAAAAAAAAAATGTTTTTTTCTAAAAAGTTCATCATAAACAAAACGTCAAACAGCTGGAAACTTGTTACTGCCCTTTTTTAAAAAATAAATAAATAATAATAATAATAATAATAATAAAGCTGTCAAAAATGGAGGTAATTAATTAGATAATAAAAATTACTTTCTAAGTTAAAAATAAATCTAGTCATTACAATTTGAATTTGTTATCAATTGAATTTTGTTATAAATGTAGAAGTGAATAACAAAAATTGGTTTTTCCTTTTTTTCAGGAACAAAATCTACCAATTGACATTAATTCCGGTAAACTATTGGAATGGTTATTAAATCGACGACATTGTAAAAAAGATTGGCAAACTCACATTTTGGCAATTAGGGAAAAAATCAACAATGCCATTCAAGATATGCCGATTCACGAGGACATTGCAAAACTCCTATCTGGGACACGTAAATATTATTTTAAATATTCACAAAAAATGATCAAATTGAATTGTGAAAGAATATAGAATCATATAATGTTCTTTATTCTTTTACACAATATATATTTTAAATATACAAACTGATCAATTAAATATGTGTGCAAGAAATTGTAAACAAAAGATATTAAAAATTTTTTTAGATATAAATTATTTCCACTGTAAGAAGATTGTTGAGATTCTTAAAGAAACTGAAGCGGATACAAAAAATCTATTTGGTCGTTATGGATCGCAACGAATGAAAGATTGGCAGGAAATTGTCAAACTTTATGAAAAAGATAATATTTATCTTGCGGAAGCTGCGCAAATGTTAATTAGAAACATTAACTATGAAGTTCCGGGTTTTAAGAAGCAAATTCAAAAATTGGAACAAATACAAAACGTGGGAAATTTTGAATTATTATTACCTTTTTAAACGAGTATAAAAAATATTCGAAACAAATTATTTTAATTTAAATAAATTCATTCATTCTTTGTAATAAATTAATTTTTTACAATTTTCTTTTATAGGATTTGGAGAAAAAGGAGGTTGAATACAAAAAATCGGAAAATATTGCCCATTCGGAATTTAACACATCTTGTAAGCAATTGGGAATAACTGGCAATCACATAAAAAAGGAATTGGTTGAAAGATTATCGGAACTTCCGGAAATCTATAAGCGTGTGGCAAAGAAGACGAAATCTCTAGGAAATGTTGTTGAATTTTATAATGCTTTTGTGGAATTTACTCTTGGGAGAAAACACAGCGGAGGCTGTATTCCACTCGTTCAATATATAGTTGGTAAGTAAAAAAAAAAATATCCAATTATGGAAAATTATTAAAAAAAAAAATTTTTATTGAAAACATATTTTGTTTCAGAAAAAGGAAATACCACGACGTATGAATGGATTTACGGAGAACCGCCTTTGTCCGTTATTGAAACTCCATTGGATATAAGTCTCGATGATGAGAATCAATTCGATGACAATGTAAAGAATTTTTAAATAGCTTCTATGTATATATAAATATATAGAGTAAAGGCGGCGGAAATAGGTTTTTTTTTAATAAAGTGTTTGGAAAATTGAAAAAGTATCCATAGAGCAAAACAAAAAAGTTGTGTTCTACAATAATTTAGCACGAAACTTGTCTCGGTATTGCATGATAAGATCTGCAGATATTGCAATGAAAAATGTAAAATCGAGGTTAGGTTTGTGCTAGATTGAAAAGTTTCCCTTTACAACAGCCCAGAGATGCATTCGACTGGATTCGAAACAATCCAGACAATATTGCAAATATTTCAAGTCTTTCGGTGCTAACTGGGTAGAAAATTATTTAGTTGTCGAAATAGCGTAAAATTGAAATTGGGAGATTTATGAGGGAAATTTATATTTGAAAAGCATTTTTTCTTTATGTAGATAGATTTTGGCGACAATGAAAAGGAGGAGGGAAATATTAGTGGATTGGATCTAAATGGAGCAATCGATTTCGGAGATGTTAATTTAGCAGGCGAGGGTGACATCGATTGGGGCGATGTGAATGTCGAGCAAATTAGAGAAGGTGAAATTGACTATAATATTTCCCTCGAGTCGGGAATTGTCGTCGAAGCCGACGGTCATGACGGCGGAGTTGCAACTGGAAAGGAAGCCCTCACAGTCTTGGACAATCCATCAACGAGAAATGAATTTACCGATCAACTTTTCGAGGTAAGAAGAAAAAAATTTGAAAATATTTTTTAAAAAAACATTTCAAATATAATGTTTATGTAATTTTTTAGTTAGAGGCCTTTTTGAAATTGAGACTCTACGAATTTAAAAGTGACAATAGTAAAAATTTATTGAGCATGAGTCAAATGCAAGAATCCTCGTCAATCCTTCAATTGGCAACCTTGGATAGTACACAAAATATGCTTGATAATTTGCAAATTATTTTAACTGAAATGCTGGACTCGAGGATTCAACATCTTTACAATATTAAACATTCGCCTCGGTAATTGACCTAAAATTGGACATTGACTAAAGAATAATTTTTTGTCAAATAAAAATAATTGTCTTTTCTTTTTTTTTTGCAGATATGTCGATACATTGACTGCGACTTTGAAACAGAAATTGACGGTGATTGAAAAAATGAAGAGTTTACAGACGACGATGCAAAAAAAGAAGGTTGAAACTCGACAGCAAATTGTTGATATTCAACCAATGTTAAAACTGGTAATTCAAAGGACTAAAGAACTACAAAATGAGGTAAAGGGAAAAAATTGTTTTTCGTATTTTTCTATCAATGCGAAATTTATAGAAATAGTAATTTTCTTTTTTTTTATAGATTGAGCAGGACATTTCGAAAAAGTACAAAAACAGGAGCGTTTTTTTAACAGGAGGAGTTAATACACTGTGAATTTTTTTTTTCAAACTAAATGGTTAAGGGTTTGTTGCATATTTAAAAATATTTTCCATATTAATTTGTTTATACAAAAAATACAGTTTTATTACAAATAGAATCATTTTCTTTTTATTAAAAATTAAATTTTCAATTTTAATTCTAATTTTCTAAAATTTAAAATTAATTCTAATTTTCTAAAATTTAAAATTAAATTGTTTTTTCTCCAATTTAATGGAAAATTTAATTTCACAAATTCACAATTTAAATTGAAAATTAAAATAATTGAAAAAGAAACAATTTTAGAATTAGAATCAAAATGTCACAAAGAAGTCAAGTGCCCGTGGAATTTCAAAATCTACGTCATATTTTTTAATATAGGACGAAGCAGAGCGTGAAATAAAGGAGAAAAAAACTGATCCATTCGATTTATTTGCTCACGTGAAATGCAGACGAAATGGAAAGTTTTGTTCCTTTGAGAGAAAGTTACCAACTCAAAATTTATCTTAAAAATTTCCAATCAATTACGTCTTCTGTTATCTTGAGAAAAAGAATTTTTTTTAATTCAGAAGGTAAATAAATAATGAATATTTTTTTTTGAAAATATAATTGAAAAGTAAAAAATAAAACTGCCAGAAATTATAGAAAAAAAACATTAGAGAATTAATTAAAATGGTACAATATAAAATATTTTACATCAACTTTTAATGTCATTGGAGGGAAAAAATTGGGATTTTTTTTGGCCTGTAAATCTGAGAGATAAAAATCTTTTTGTCGAAATCGGGATCTTGGCACAGAGAGCTGGACCTTTGTCATTTATGTAATAAAGAAAAGAGTTATCCTTGTGTGTTTCTCATGGGACATGTTTAAATTAGTAAATTACATGCTTTTGCTTTTATGTTAACTTTCAATTCTTCAACTCTACGCGTACAAGAACAATTTCCATTTAAAAAAAAAAGACAGAGAAAGAAAAAAGAAAAACAATTAATCAACTGTTTTAATATAAATCAATGATAGTATTTTTATTTATCGTGTTTAAAAAATGTTTATATGTAAAAAAAATCATTTTATCTCGATGGTAAATTAATTCTAGTTAAATAATTTATTAATTTTTTAATCAACCTAAAAATTTATCTTAGATTTCTGAATTACCGACTACTGAAGCATTAGACTTTGTTGATCTATGATTGGCAATAACAGTTTTGCAATTTAACTTCCTGAAGTGTGGCGTTGTTACTTAATAAAGTGCGAACAAAAATGGCTACCAGTATAACGGTCAAATTAAAGTTTTCCTGTGATATTCACGAAGATGAGACGCTTCCACGCTGAGAAATCACAATCAGGTTCGTATCAAATAAAACAATACAATTTGCACTAAACAATAGTTTATTTATTTATATCAATAAATTGACTGCCATTTTTTCATTTTTATAATATAAATAATTTTGAGGAATGAAGAATTTGATTATTTTTCTGTAAAAATTTATCTTTATTTTGTCTATTTTTCAACTGTAAATGTAATTTATAAAAATTTTTCAAGCTGCCAAAATATATGCTAATGATTTTTAAACGTCATACATTTTCCTATTTTTTTACATATACGCGTATATTATAAAAGCACGAATTCAAATATTGAAGTAAGTAAAATCGTTTACTAATGAATATTAAATTGAACAAATCATTCCGCTGCGTCTGATT
The DNA here is from genome assembly GCA_001855655.1 of Leptopilina clavipes. NCBI lineage: Eukaryota > Metazoa > Arthropoda > Insecta > Hymenoptera > Figitidae > Leptopilina > Leptopilina clavipes. The sequence goes on along the minus strand of JUFY01016614.1, from coordinate 1,574 downwards.
TATTGAATTTGTTTATTGAATAACTCGAAAAAAATAAAATATTTTTAAAAACTGCAAAGAACATTTCGTCTTGTTTTTCACTAAAGATTCTAACCTTTTAATATGTACACCCTCGCCTCGGACCTATATTTGAGGTTATGTTTGCCTTTCGACCTAGACTTATGCTAAATAGACTATAGCCCTCAGACCTAAATTTGATGTTATGTTGGCCTTTTGACCTAGAATTATGCTAAATAGACTGCAGCCCTACGACCTAATTTTGAGGTTATGTTTGCCTTTTGACCTAGAGTTATCCTAAATAGACTATAGCTCTCAGACCTAAATTTGAGGTTATGTTCGTCTTTTGACCTAGAGTTATGCTAAATAGACTATAGCTCCCAGACCTAATTTATCTGTTACTAATATATGTAATAATAAACTAGCCGATTATTTTAGCAAATTATTTTAACTTAAAAAAATTTTAAATTAATTTAAAATTAATTTTTTTAAGTTTTCACAAATTAAATTTTTTTTTTGCAGAATTACACACAGACAATAATGTAATAATAATTAAATAAAATTTTTGAACGTTGCAAAAAACCTTTGTGCTCATTTTTCAATATTAAGTTTGTATGTTTTATTTAATTTCCATTTGTAATAAATCTTTTGAACAAAGATGATTTTTTAGTAAACTAAAGACGAAATTGCGCTGTTAAAATATAGGTTGAAATAAAGTTTTCGTATTTAATTTTTATTTGATATTTATTACATGTTTAAATAATTTTATATTTTTTCTTTTTTTTTACAATTTTATACAGAGTTTAAACAATTATATTTAATCCAATTATTAAAAACTCGACGAAAATGGTGAAATTATCCAAACCAGCTAGTAAAGTAAGACCATATTCCCTTTTCTGGCGAAATTAAAGGTGCAATTTTCGACAAAATTTTATTAGTTGCTGTTTTTAAAACCCGAGACGGTCTAAAATTATTAACAAAAGTCGGATTTGGATTAGGACATTCCTTTTTATTATCCATTGATGGACAAGAATTTCGTTGTTGACAAAGTGCAAAGTCTCGATCACATTTGCATAATTGTTGACCACACGATAAATCTTCATGTTTTATGTCCTCCTTATAGGCTGAAAATTAAAAAATTTCCCTTATTATTGAAATAGAAGAAAAAATTTAGAAATTTTAAAAATAAAATATTTTCATTAATATGTTTTAATTACTAAAAATAATTGTTTAAACAATATTAATTTAATCTCTTTGAAAATTTTCATACAATGTAACTAAAAAGAATTAATTATTTTGAAAATTTCAATAAAATTTAATTAAAAATAATTTCAGAAAGAAAATTTTCTTTCCGGAAAAATTAATTTCTTTGTTTTTAAATTGTGTAAATAAAATTAATAAACAATATTTGCTTAACTTACAACAAACTGGTACGCTGTCCTTGCACTTCCAATGGTAATGCCGCAATTTGTCAACAAGAACAGGACATTTTGTATCTCCATAACATTTATCGTGAATCTGACAACATCTGTGGAATCAAAAGATTGTGATTATTTTCCTTCTATTTTTCATTTTGT
>JUFY01016611.1:1667-21390 GCA_001855655.1 Leptopilina clavipes | reverse complement strand
TTTAAAATTATTTATTTAAAATTATTTATTTAAAATTATTTATTTAAAATTATTTATATTAAATTATTTATTTTAAATTATTTATTTTAAATTATTTATTTTAAATTATTTATTTTAAATTATTTATTTTAAATTATTTATTTTAAATTATTTATTTTATATGAACAAAATTTTACATCTCGTCTCAATTTTAACGAGAACTTGTTTCTATATTGATATATAATTTTTGCACTATTTTCTTTAATTTAGAAATATATTTCGCTATTTAAAAAGAAAAACCAAAATTATAAAATAAAAATGATAAATAATTAAATAGAAAGTAGAAATTACTTTGAAGAGATTGTTAAGAGATGGAAGAAAAAAATTAAGTGACCACTCAAGAGGGAAGCTTTTTCAAGCACTTAGGTGGTAATCTGTCGTCCATGGCATTGACGAGGGGGTCAATATTCACGATCCCTTGGGGCGTATATTCGCGAAGATAAATAACTTTTACATCCTTAATGCGAAACTGACTTCCAAACTATACGTTATATATATGTGTGTGTGGAGAATAAAGATACATCCTCTTTTATTCGATATCTATACAATTCGTGAACAAGTGTGGAGTCAGTGGTCAGTTCATGTGGTTCCAAGATATTTATGGGTTTTCTCCAACTAAAGGGGGTACATTAATTCATGGCTCCATATTTTACAAATTGGACGTATACTCTTGCGAAAATGTGACCTAATGGAGTGATTGAATTTCCGGCATTTGTAATTTCGCTCAATGAATTTTTTCCACCAAAGCAGAAAATAAATAATGCGGAAAAATCGCATTTGCGATTCAGTATTTTCTGTATTGTTATTTTACAAATTCGAGGAAAATTTAATTTTTCCAACAGTTATTGCAATAATTAATTTAATAGCTCCCTCGAAACTTGTTTTTTCTTCAACCAACAAAATTCATTAATATACAAAATATTTGCGCAGTAGTTTCGTAAAATCATTTGTATGAATAATCTGCATGATGGAAATATTGCCTTTTATTTACTCAATAAAATTTTCTTTACTCGATAAAATTGCATTTCCAAAAAGGGAATTTATTTTTTTGCTGCATTTCAAACAGTAGGAATTGTCATCCCTAATTTAAGTAAGCAATCGGGTGATAAAATTAATAACATTCATCCTCTAAGTGCCAGATATATTTCTCGCGAATAATGATGCCCCCAGGATATATAATATGAATATGACGAGATGAAAATCATAACCCTAATTTTGTATATGAGTTGAAGAAATAAAATTAACACTTGTATTAAAATACGAGTCGTTAGGAGTAGAAGAAGAATAACAAGTTAGAAAGGGTGTGTTATAGGATTGTATGTAGTTACGAGGCAGTTAAAACGTTACTTAACAAGCCCCGGAGGATGAACCATAAACGACACTGCAAGGGTGTTAACTATCATAGTCGGGGATATTTAGCTGCCCCTGCATTTAAATCCAAGTTGAACATTTGGTCGCGTGGTGCATTAGTCCTGCTATACTGATTACGAATGCGTGTATATACGCTTTATACACACTCATCTCGTAAACACATTTACAAGGGCGACTTAAGTAATGAATATTCCTCTCAAATATTAAATTATTCCGCATATTTTTAATTTTCCCCCCCAAAGAGATTTTTACTGTTTTTCCTTAAAAATTAAACATGCAAACAAAAATATTACAATTATTTTTCAATACACTGTAAACTTAAAAGTATCAAATTGATACCAAAAGTATCAAATTGATTCAAAATTTTTTGGTCAATTTGATATTTTTGATATCAATTTTAACTTTTAAGTTTACAGTGTAGAATTTTTATAATTTTGATTAATATTAACATTATAATTAATATATTATCCCCCCCCCCCAAAAAAAAGAGATTTTTACTGTTTTTCCTTAAAAATTAAACATGCAAACAAAAATATTACAATTATTTTCCAATACATTGTAAACTTAAAAGTAGCAAATTGATACCAAAAGTATCAAATTGATTCAAAATTTTTGGATCAATTTGATATTTTTGATATCAATTTTAACTTTTAAGTTTACAGTGTAGAATTTTTATAATTTTGATTAATATTAATATTATAATTAATATATTATTTCTGCAAATGCCATTTAAAATTTTTAAATTAAACTAAATTTTGAAAAATTCAATTATTTAAATAATTAAAAATTTCATTTTATTATCCATAAGAGAAACAAATAAAATTAATCTCATCGGTTTTTTTTTGTTCATCTCTATGACACGTGGCTTACAAATAACAAACTTCCGTCATACAGCATTAGATATAACTTATCGAGCCACTTCAGCATATATGTATATTATTCGAGAGAAAATGAGAAGATTTTTTTCCTCCCCTGACAAATGATTCGTTGTGATTTTCGGTTTTGGCGGATGTGACGACACCCGATGACTCTACACGCTCTCCCTTCTCTTTGAATGATACTTTTCCGCCCCGTTTTCAGCCCCCGCGTGTTTTCGCTCCACTGACTTTTCAGATTCTGAAGAATCGTGTTCTCGCATATAAAAATCACAACCGGAACCGGATTCCGGAAACCGGGTGCCTCACGATGCTGAAGGGTGTGTTTTTTTCATCGCGAGATTTCAATTCGAAGGAGAAATTTTTCCATACCCTGGAGAAAATCGCATATATCGATTTCTTTGTATATATTTTATGAAACTGAAATTTGATTGAAATTTCAAGGAAATGAGAATTCCATATTGAATTATTTAAAAGGTACGAATTAAAATTAGTAGCTAAATTTTCAACAGGGGGTTTTCCTTTTTTTGTTACTCGATTATATTTATATTGTCATGAAAGTACTTTTTTGTTTCGGATTGAATGAACGCTAGTTTCGTCTAATTTGTATTCAGATGTTTCTACCTCATATAGTTTACTACTCCCTCTACGGAAGAAAGGGGAACATCCAACGCCCCTAAACATGATACAATGGGATGAAAAAAGCAAATGCAGTCGAGGATGATTTCACGAAATTTCAATCGCAAAGGGACTATAAAAGTTGTTCCGCATCAAAAAGGTATACGTTGAGCATTGAAATCACCGCACATAAAAAATCCTCCATCCTTCGAAAGCCTGCGACGATGGATCTTAATTTTCATCACGCTATTTAATGCTCATTAAAAATACACTCCACGAAACATTCTATTATGTTTCTAAAATTGAAGAATAAAATTAAAATAATATAATAATTTAATAATAATATAATAATTTAATAATAATATTGCTCGTATTTAATATAACTCCGCCTTGACTTGAAGTGATCATTACTTTGAATTTTTATTATTTTAACATTAATAATAATATTTGCAATGTGAGAAGAATTTTTGAAAAATAATTTGGCGCACAGAAATCCGATAATATTTTCAATTTCGGTTAAATACGTTTTCAAGAAATAAAAGAATAAATTGGACTTAAAAATGTCTCGAATTTAGTGAATTTTTTCATACATCAAGGACAAAATAGAGTCTTTGGAAAATTGAAAATATCCAGATAGTGTATAACTTGAAACGAGCGAAACCTCTCAGGGAGATGAATTTATTCCTGGGTTTTATATCAAAAAGAGATGACGTCAGCCGACTCATAAATCATCACGAGATAAAATAATGGTCTACTCAATTCGTCCTGCAGGAACATCTCCATTGAATCGAATATTTTACTCATGTTTCCATAATGCGTTTTGTTTTCTTCGTCACGCTTTCTGTAAAAGTTGTTTTATTATCCATAATAATGAATTAAAGTTAAAACCACAATTTCGATTTTCTTTCAATTTTGGATTTCATATATAAAAAAAATCTATCAATTCGTAAATTTAAAATACATATTATGCTAATCAGACTAAACTTTTATCTCTCTCTGACGTTAACATCAATTTTTTTCACTTTTTTTGCTTATAAAAATTCCCTCATATAAATTAGAAACAAAATAAAAAAATTTATACACGTTTCATTCGCATGGCAACGATGAAATTTGATTTATGAGGGTGGAGAGCACAATGCAAAACACAAATTCAAGAAAAGAGCAATGTCTTGACTTGTCACAATATCTAGAAGTTGGAAATTGCGAGAGGAGGAAAAAAGAGGAAGAATAGAAAAGGAGAAATGGGATGAGTGTAAAACTTGCAGAGGGTATATATATGCTGGAAACGAAAGAAGTAGGTTTTATGGGTTCTGAGGACGAGAGGGGAGGGTGAAACCAGTTCCAAATGGTGGTAGCTATAAAAAAAAGAAGCTAGACGCCCGTTCGCCGGGACTTTCGTATAGGGGGAATGTTTTGCCAAAATCTGGGAGCGTCGCGACGGCGCCAGGGGGTCTGGAGCCAAAACTAACTCGCCCTTGTCAATTCTGCAATTTCATCTCACCACTAACGGAGCTTGAATTCCATCCTGGACCTCAAATGCAAGAGTTGCACTTACCTTTTTAACGATTCTTTACTTGATAAATAATAGAATTTTCCGAAAACATTTTCACAATATTAGATATACTGAAAATGTTTTTTTCTCATTTATTTTTACTGCTAAAAAAATCTCGAAAGAACTAAATAATTACGTGCCAAAACTCATGATTCTTTTTAACATAAAAATAAAAGAATAATAAATAATAAAATAATAATAAAATAATAGAATATGTATACAAAAATATTTTTAAACAATTATTTCTCCCTATTGTTAATAATTTTTTGTTTTTTGTTTTCCTTAGCTGAAGAGTAATAGAAATTTTTACAGAAAGAATCAAATCTTTTATATATTATTTTTTTTAAGTAAAAGATTATTCAATGTGCTTTATCTGATTGTAACGTACAAATCCATTGAATTAATTATTTCAAATACGTTCAACTTTCAATGGCACTATTAATCTCTATTAAATTGTCAATTTTAACAAGTGTGTTTCATGAATTCATTGAAATGTGTTTATTAATATTGAAATTATTTCTTTTGAGAGTTTTTACATGTGAGATGTGTATAAAAATTGACGTTTAACTGGAAAAGGAAACAAAGTAAGACTAACACGTGAGGTTGTTTTGTTTACACATTTCGATTTTTTTTATTTAATTGAATTATAATTGCGCTTCTTTATAAATTATTTATATTACTTCTTCAAAGAATCGACATAAGAAAATACTTAATATTAATAAATACATAAAAAAATACTAACATAATAAATACATAAAAAAATACTAACATAATAAATAATAATAAAAAATACTTGATGAAAATTTCCCTTTTCTTTATTATTACATATTTTTATTGCATCTTATTATTTGTTTGTATTAAACAAAAGATGAAATCATGAAATTTACATTCTTTCTCACGTTAATAACAATTTTTTACACAACAAAAGTAAGTAAATTCCTTTCAATTTTGAAAATAAATGTACAAAATATGAAAATAATTCTTTTTCATTCTTTTTTTTTTGCAGAATTTGAAAATTGTCGCAGCATATGAAAAATGTGAAAAAAATCATACTCGAGAAATTAGAAATCAATTAGAAGCAGTTGAAGAAATAGAGATTGAAAATTTTCACACTCTTTGGATTTTAACGAATAATGATTTGGATAAATATGAAAAATTTATTCAACACTTGACAGGTAATCATTCTATAGATTTTGTCTCAAGAAGTGAAAATAAAAGTTATTTGTCATTGATAAAGGAAAATGTTTTACTTTATTCACGGTACGAAACGAATACTAGAATTGGATATTTGCTCCATCGGGCATTAAATGAAACAAAAGAAAATGAACTTCTCCTGAAATACTTTATTAAAAAACAAATGGATAAAGTATCGAAAGTGAATGTACTGAAGAATTCTCATTCAGCAAATTATTTTGTTTCGTTAATAAACAATATTTATGAAGGAGCGTTAAAAAATTCGACTGTTGATAATATTAATAAGACGGAAATTGATTTATGGACAAAATTTTTCATGAAAGGTCTATTAAACAATGAAAAAACATTTTTAAATTTGAATTTCACTACTGAATTGAAAATCTCTCAAGAAATGAACTGTTCAATGATTGCGATCAATGATTATCTGACAGTTAGTTCTCATCAACTTGCTGATTACATTTTTAACCATTACTTCAATTTAGAGGAGAATTCAACGAATGAGGAAAATTTTATTAAGGAACTAACTAACGCACACGTAATTTTGAATGCAGCTGTTGATAAATTCCAAGTCACCGATGGTAAAAATATTCTAGATACTGAGAATTTCGAACCATTTATATCTGCTTTTAGTGAATTAAACATTAGTGTACCAGAGGATTATTTTCTTCAGATTGCAATGAAAATAAATCAAATGAATTTTCTCTATCTTGCGACGGGAACAAGGAGGAAAGCAAACTTTGTATTGGATCCAGTAAAGAAAATTATAATGAATGAAATTGGTGCTTCTATTTTGTGGTACCAAAAACTACAGATTGCGTATATTGCAGCATCACGGAGTTTGAGTAATAATCTTCACAGTAAAATGAGAAAGAATGCAAATCAACTGTCGGAACATTTCAGTTTCAAGGCATTGAATTCAAAAATAAAGGAAAGAGAGTTAAAAATTTTGGAACATCATTTATTCAATCGGGATTTGAAGAAGGAATGCATTCTAATGAATGAAAACACTGAGAATGAAATTTATAAACTGGAGATCCATGGAGATTTTTTGACTTTTAAAGACATTCCAGATATTGATTTATGCAGGGGAAAAACAAGATACATTCAAGTATTTGCACGCAATGTGGTCACAATTGACAAGAATTTGATTAGAATCGGAGACATGATGCAAATAGTTGTCATAGCACCAAAATGGATTGTTTCTAATTCAAGGTGGATTGATTTAAGGGGTGCTGATGGTGAAGATTATGAGATATCAGCAGAAGATGGTCAATTGGGAATGAGAGGAGAAGACGGTTTGCCCGGACTGCCAGGAGGATCCGGTGGAATATTCATTGGAATAGCTGACGAAATCATCAATAAAGAGAATCTGCAAATTTTCGCAGATGGAGGTCTAGGTGGTACTGGACAAAATGGAGGGAAAGGAGGCAAGGGACCCGATACGAGAATTCCCACTATTGATGATTATGATAAATCCATATTATTCGAAACAAAAGAAAGACGATATTTTCCATTCTTCGAAGAAATGGATGACATTTGTCTTGTTTATAACATTGATTTATTGACAATCTCGTCTGGTGGTGATGGCGGTAATGGAGGTAAAGGAGGCCACGGAGGTAATGCTGGAAAAATTTTCCTCATTCAGACAAATCAACAATTTCAAGATGAACATTTACCAAAAGCCGGAGAAACGGGCTATGATGGACAAGGAGGATTTGGAGGACCTGGAAATTTCAAACGAGAAAGCATAGAAGAGTACTGCAGTACAGAAATTACAGATTCAGTTAAATGTGAAAATTGTACCATCACTGAGAGATTAGAATTAGTTATTCATAACGGAACTCCTGGTCAAGATGGAAGTAATACCAAGAACATGAAACATCCGTTTGATTTCCTCGGATTTAGAACTATTGCTTTCGTTGTAAATGATTATAAAACATACGCAAGAGTTCATTTGAAAAAGAATCAAGGACTTTCTAAATTCTATGCAAATTTGCTAGAGAATGAAATGATTAATAAACAATACAGCACATTTGGTTTGCTTGATGAACTCAAAGGATTAGAAAGACAGCATTTGGAACTAGAAATTGTGGATTTACTCCCAATGTATGACAATTTACAAAAAAGGATCCAAAACTACGTACAACATCGTCTCGATTCGGAAATGAGTGATGATTACTTCGTTGCATTGGATTATGCTTATACAGCAATTTTAACAAAAGTGAGTCGTCTAATTGATAATGGATACTTTGTCCATCATTTGGAAAATTATGTTGAATCCGTGTCGAGAAATATCGACACACTTAAAGACAATATTATACAATACACAGCGAATCAATTGGGTGAAGATTATAAGCAAAATATCGAAAGAAGAATCAAGGAAGCGCGTATAATTATTGAAGAACAATTATACACGGCAATCAACAAAGGTCAACATTTAATGAAAGAGAAAATCTATCACCTGATTAATGAAACAATCGTCCTGAGAAATGAATCACAGGAAAAGAATAACGCTCTAAAGAAAGCGATAATGCAGCAAACAATTTTTACAATCCTAAAGTCCGCATTAGTGGGAATTTCTGCTTTTATTCCTGGAGGACAAGCAGCTGCCATTGTAGCATTTACAGCTCTTCACATAGGTGAATCTTTTGCTCCAGAATATCCAGATGAAAGATTTAAAACTAGAATACCAACAGCAGTGGGAAATAGATTCGCCGGTGCTTTGGAATTCGTAAAGAATGCAAAATTAAAACAACAACAACAAGAGAAACAAGAAAAAGAGAAACAACAAAAGGATATTGAATTTTTAAGAAATGAGAAAAATTTGGAAACTGAATTTGCAAACTGGATGTTGGAACAAACGTCGGAGGGCAAACTGGATGTTGGAACGAACATAGTGAATGAAATTGAGGATTTAGATAAGGATATTGAAACATTGGTGCAGAAGGAGGAAAACGAGGATGATACTGACTATACGAAAGTTCTGGACATCGTTGGTAAACTAAAAGCTTATTATAATTTTAAGCAGAAGAATACAGATGCAGTTGAACAACTCGAAGATGACATTGAGAAAAAGGAAACATTAAAGGACAATATTGCCTCAACGGAGAATGATATTGAAAAATTGCAGAAATACGAAAATCGTATCTACAACGAATTGATTCCAGTTTTTGAAAAAATGCAACAAGATCTCCCTTCCGATGAAACGTTAAGAATCCAATCCGTCGCGGCTCTTGATATTTCCAAATGGAACGTCCAAATGGCACTAAAAAACGTAAAACTGATATTTAAACAATTCACCAAAGGCTTTAATACCGAGACTGAACTAAACCTAATTATCGAAAATTTAGAAGACACAATAAACACATTGATTAGCATTTACGATCAAATTCAAAATTTCCAACAGGAGAAAAAACTTGCCGCCTACATAAAACAACTAACTAGCAACAAATTTCAAATCTTCAGTTCAGAAAATAAACAACTTGAGAATTCTGTACTCGAGACACGTTTTATCATTCGTATCAATCTCGTTTTAATTCAATACAAAAAAATCTACAATGCCTTCAAACAATTTGTGTTTCCATTTGTCAATAAATACATGAAAGACCTTCATAAACCGTTCGTTTTCGAATCATCAACCAACATTACATTAGAAACCAACTGGTTTGCAAAAATTTCCGAAAATGTTGACAAAATCAAGAACAAAATTAACGCAATACAAGCGACTATTTTCAAAAATAGTAAATTCAACGAGAAATTAGAATACGGTAACAAGCATCAGGGGGAAATTTATCTTTGGCAAAATGAGACACATTATGAAATGATATCAAATCTTTTGGAAGGAAAGGAAGTGATTTTGTTTCCAAATGCGAGAAATTTCCCCCATTTTGCGGTGAAATTCAAGAAAATTCGAATTGGATTTGTGGCGAAAAATAAAACGGAACAAAAACATTTAACGGAACTTTTAAATCCATTGGAAATGAAGATGACGCATGAGGGTAATTCATATTATAAGTGTGGAAATAAATTATATCTCATATCTCATTCGCCGATTACTTTGATAAAGACCTTCAATGAAAGTTATCAAGGAGAATCTGATTCTGTGCAAAAATTGGCAAGTGGAGATGATTTGGTGAGTCCTTTCGCGACTTGGCGGGTGAAAATTAGTAGATCTACTGGTGATATTGAGGAGAATTATTTTAGAAAATTTAAAAATAAAGTTGATTTAGTTCTCGAGGGAATTTGTACATATGTTCAAGTTACTGACACTGATGTCTGTCACAATGATACAAAATTAAGCGAATATTATGAAGAATACATTCCAATAATGGATTTCGTCAAGTGAAGAATGTTGAAACTAAATACGATATATTTTTTTTATTGATTAAAATATAATATTATTTATATTTTTTTTATTTATATGTAAATATAGAATATGTTTTTAACTTATATTCATTTACTGTAAAAATTATTTATCATTTATGTACATAATAAATTCCGCTTTAGATAAATTCCGCTTTGTATAAATATACAAAATTATTTAAAGGTCGATCTTTTATGATAACGAAACAATAAAACAGCAATTGAATCAACTTATTTGCATATATTTTTTAAATAGTTTAATTTAGTTTTATGAAAATCAGACAAAGAAAATTGATTTTATTCGTTAATGTTAATAATTCCTTTTCTTTTTTTTAATTATAAAGGAATATTATTAATTTATAAAGGAACTCTTATAATGAATTGGATTTATTGTTCCAAGACAAATGGCGTTTCTCTTTCCGAGCGAATAGTATAGATATCAATCCAATATGCCTAGCGATAACATTTCCCGTGGAATTAATGGAAAAAGTTTTCGCAGACTTTTGGGGAAGGAACGATAGCGATGAGTGTTGGCGAGTGTGGGACAAAAGAGACAATTCGTCGGAGAATAAAAGAGAAATGTCGAGAAAAAGGGAGTTACTTTTGTCTATATATATATATTTATTGCCATTGCGAGGGAAGAATAAACAAGGAACAATAATTCAGTATATGCGTATACATAACTATTTTATTTGGCGGACCATTGAGATGAATCGATTTTTATCTCGCTTATATTTCAAACACACCAAATTACATATATTTTCCACACAATAGAAATTAGAATTTGATATTTGCGATTTATCTATACTACTGAAAAATTGGAATTTTCAGTAGTATAACTATACATTTTATACTACTGAAAATTACAATTTTCAGTAATTTATAAGCAATAATAGTACTTAATTATACTAACAATAATAATAGTTTTAAATAATCTCTTTCTTTTTGAGTAATTTCCAAAATTTGAAATATTTTTATTCAAAGATGGTAATTTTGGTAATTTAATTCAAATGAAGGTAATTTTGGTAATTTAATTCAAATGAAAGTAATTTTGTAAGATTTTCTAACACCTGGGTCCATCTTGAGGTAGTTGGTGAAAGTAATTTGGTCGATAAAACAGATGTACCCGCGAAGATATAGTTTCTCTTTTGAATTCATTGTATCAGGTTTGAAAATTTCTCCCATGTCCTGAGTGAAACAATAAACTAAACGGGGAAAAAAATGCGATTAAATGCAACTGGAAAATATTTTTCAATATTGAAGATTTCGATTCCATTTGTGTGGAGAAGATTTGACAAATAATTCACGTGTTAAATTCACGTTTTAATTCACGTATAGTTAAATTTATGGCACACCATGTATAAGAGAGTCGATTTCAATACATGTGTGTGGGTTTCAAATGTCCCATTTTAGTAAGGCGCAAGTCGATGCCCACTCGTTTAATCGCTTTTACTCAATTTCTCATTGAATCTTGAACGATTTTTTATATCGTGCCGCGTTCAAATGACTTTAGCAATAATGAAATTAACTATATGCATATATAAACACTCGTCAAATGCATAGAATGTCGCCCACGATATTTAAGGAAATGGCTCTTTTTTCTCTCGACTTCCACCTTTTCAAATTATCCTATATTTATAATATTAATGAACGAAAAATGAAACAAAATTGTTATTTTCTTTTTAAAAATTTCAAATATTTATATTTCATTTATTTTCCAACTTTTTTACTTTATTGAGTATATATAAAAAATGAGAAATTTTTCCATGTCAATTAATTAACTTTCAAATAATTTATGTATGACTTCGCATCTAACATGCGATATTAAAACATAACTCAATAATTCTTAAATAAAAATAAAATATTAGAATTAATTGTTTACCACAGAATAAAATGCTGGGGTAGGCAAAAAATGTATATATCTCAAATAGAAAGAAGAAACATACACCCAGAGAAATGTTTTATTTGAATCAAATATAATTTATTTGAGTTAAATAAACGTATATTTGTCTCAGAGCCAACTAAATTATTTGTTTTAAATAAAAATTTTATTTTAACCAAATAAAAATTTTATTTGAACCAAATAAATTTTTATTTGAAGAAAATAAATTTTCATTTGAACCAAATAAAATTTATTTGTTCCAAATATATAGTTTATTTGGCTCTGAGACAAATATATCTTTTTTCTGAGTGTATTGGGAAAAGTAAGCAATGAAGAAAATAAAAGAAAGAACAATGATGAAAAAATGTATATCTCATTATATATAAAAAGTAAAAAGTTATACGCGATATAGCGCATTAACATCTCTCTTATATCATTTCCCAATGACCGTTACAGAGAAAACATATATCGCCGATTGGAGACTGGATTACCAAATTTGGAGTGGACACGTACTCTCCTGCATTCCTCAAGATGGAAGTCTTTTATTTATTTCCAGATCAAAGAAGGAAAAATTACTGCAAAAGGAATAAAATAAATTTTCCACCTAATCCATATATAAAATTTACAGAATAAAATTTAAATAAGATTTCTCCAAATATAAACAATGTATATATGCAGAAATGATTATAGAGGATGAGGTGTTTTCAACTTATGAGGTTTTCTTTTTTTTAAATCAAAACGTATTTCTTACGTTAAAGGGAAAGAAAGTAGAAAAAAGATGGAATTAATTTTTTTGTGGGATTGAAAGTGATGTAATTCTTATGAGGGCCATAAAAAATAAGCTCGGAAATATTATTTTTAGAGAGAAAAGTCTGTTTGTTTGGATTATCTATTTGTAGTGAGACAGGAAAGTACATTGTTACTTGTGAGCCATGGTCAGAGAGGCATTTTTATTTTCCACTTTCTTAAATTTCAGTTTGCTTTATTTTTACTTTATAAACAAATTTTCAGCTTATGTTATAAAATAATGGCCTAATATTGCATCAATATTGCATTTAGTTTTGAATCACTGTTTGTTTTTTGCAGCATTCTCTATAATAAACACTTTTATACTAATTTCACAATTCATGAAACACGAAATAAATAATTAAATCAAGTTATTATTGAAATAATTCGCAACACTGTTTATCAAAACAATATCCTTTCTCTTTTATATTTTTGTCACATTTTTTTCCCCCATTTTTTTAAAAATACGTTGACTTTACTGGTTTTAGACACAGAGGAACGGAAAAGCGGATCGACGAAATTGAACCGACTTAGGACAGAGTCGCAGAAGTGTTGTGGACGGTGTAGTTGTTAACGAAGTGACAAATTGTTTTTAATACGAACAAAAGAGGCATCCCATCGCACCTATGGATATTTTTAAAGGTAAGTCAATTGTCCAATGTATTGTTAATTAATTAAGAATTGAAAATCCCAAAATTTCGCTCTATTTTATTGATTTTTTTTAATTTTCCGCCAGATGGGCGTGCTGCCCTCGCTTAGACGTCAGCATTCCTTTTTTTTTATTTAAAAATCTTGTTTTTTAATTTGCGAAATAATATATACATTCCTTAGAAAAGAATTAGTTGATTTTAATCGAAAATCAGATGGTAAGGAGCAATAGCCGGGACTGTAAGAAAAGCTAACCTCAAAATGATCAAAGGGGGGTGAGGGTTCATGCAACGGGTGTCTCCAGAAATAGAGATGATTCATAACAAGTAAAATTGACAGCTACGACGAATTTAACACCAATATTTCTTGTTTTTCCCTGTGACATTATTTTTAAATTCGTTATTATCGAATAATTCGGTTTATTTTTTACCTAATGGAAAATACACAATTTTTTATTTTAATTTTGTCACTTTTTTTCCCCGGTTGATGAAACACGCGACATACCAAAACAATAGTGTCCCGGGAAAATCAATAGGCGGGGTGTGAGAGGTTAAAAAAGAGAGTTCAAAGAACGCCTGCTCTTTAGAAGAAAGCTAAAATGATTTTTTTTTCTTGTTTCAAATTTAACGCTAAATATCCTGCTATAACGAGTTGATTACTCTTTAATTAAAGATTCTTCATCGTGGAAAATTTGCGTAAAGCGTTAAATTTACTTAATTATGTATTAAATAGAAACTTTTTCTCTATTTTCCCTGAAAATTTGAAATAATCTTAAAAACGAATTTAGATTTTGAAAGTATTCAACATTACCTCGAGTGCAAAATATTTGACTTATTTTGAAAAGATGCGATAAGATAATATAGAACATTTAATTTAACGTCATATATCATTTTTGTTGTAAATAATTCTACCATACGTGTATATTAACCCAGGTAGAAGAATTATGCCTAATTTTTAGTTCTTTTGTATAATGAGTTTTCGCAAATTTTCTTAATCTAGGTCCAAAAAATGGGTACAATCTACTCAATTTTTAATAAATTGTGCAAATTTCGATCTCTATGCATAATTTTATTAGTTGTGGAAGATGCATATTAGTATATGTGTTTGGTAACTTATAATCAATTATAACGTTTATTTTGTCATTCCATTATTTCAAAACTTTAAAAGAAGAATATAGTGTTGATTTCGAGAAGATTTTGTGAAAACGAATCGTGTTTATTTTCGTGAAACCTACTTACGCCCACGATATTATGCCATTTCTGGTATACTCGAATGATAACCTTGTGCTGCATAAAAAATTAATTTAAAAAAATGGTGATTACAAAATTTGTAATAAGACAAATTTTAGACGTGATTGCAAAAAGTGAAAAAAGAATAAAGTGAATGTACTTGTTGAAACGGAAAGTGAAGTTCCGGTTGAAATTTATAAATAGACGACGTGTGTTTTAAGTGTATCCTCCTGTTGTGCTATCCTGAGTAGTAGAGTACGTGCGTAAAATTTGACGTTCTTATGAGCAAAAGAAAAAAAAATTACAAAGAGAATTATTCTCGAGATGACGACCAGCAATTAACACCCTTTTCTTTTCTTTCATTCATTTTAAATTAATATTATTTTTCCGGACAAAAGTATGAAACAAAAGTAACGTTAAAATATTTGTATCTTAAACCGACAATTATTATAAGAGATCATTGTGATACTAAATCGACAAGTGTAACCACAAACACCTTTGTTTACGTGTTTTACGCTCTATAAAGTTCTAAAACTATCTGTAAAGTTGTATCAACTTTGCTTTTGATTTTATCAGCACTTTGCTTTCCCATTAAGCAAATATAATCTACATCCTCATGGAGGATGGAATAATTACTTATTTAAAATTTCATTTCTGTGATCAAGAAGATATAAATAGAAAATTGTCAAAATTAATTAAAATATTAATTTTTGTTTTTTATTATTATATCATATATTTTTGATAAATGACAATAAATCATCCATAAAGCGTCCTTGAACTGAATAACCGTGAATGTCCTGAATGAGAGTACTATACTTATGAATTTATTATAATTCAATGGCAATTTCATTCATCGTTCAAGAATTTTTAAAGAATTAAAAAACACATTTCCGATTACGCGAGAAAATACTCATAGCATTGCATGTAGTCTTAAATTAAATGCAAAACTGTATACATAAATTGTTTTCTGCATAATACGTTCTTATAACAAGATCATTAATCGTTATTACATAATTTTTTTTCAATAATTTAAAACGATACTGCAAAGAAATACTAGAAATAGTTTTTCTTTTTTAAAACACTTATAATTTCTTTTTTAACATGAATTTCCGAATTTGAAAAATCTGATCATAAACAATTGAAAAAAAAAATATGAATTAATTTGCAAGAAATTTTCAATTTTGCTTTAAAAAGTTTTTGAAAAGTTATTAAATTTTTATATTTGTTTACCTTATTGTCACGGAGGATAAATATTATTGAAATAAAAACGTGACTAAAATGTAAAAGAATTTTTATTGAAAAAGACGCAATGTTATTATTAAAAATTTATATACGAAGGAATGTAAACGAGAATGAGGAATCGTATTTTCCGTCGCGCGTTGTGCGTGCTGTTGATGTCAGCTTTATTTAATTTGTCGAGTACTTTGCGTTCATCTTATTACCATTCACTATTCGTTGACGACTTGATTCGAGGCTGAAAAAAAGCGAGATCATTTCAAAATGATAAACTTGTTCTGAATCTTTTCTTAATTACAATTATATAAACATAATAAGTTGCTTCTTTATTACTACAGTAAATAAAAATTTTTTCTTCTTCTTAATAATTCTGCCCCCCCCCCTGAAAATTGTGTTTGCATTATTCTCATTTCACTTTGTCCTGTTTCCTATTTCAAAAACACATTCGTTCTAAAAGTGGCTCTCGAGTCTCGCTTTAATTTCAATGCGTTGCGTTAGAAATTTATTCTCGTCCGAGACCCAGTCACCATTTTCTGGATATAATTTTGGTTATCAGACAGACTCCTTGGCACCCTCCCGCGCGCATTTGCTTCAATGGCAAAAGAAAATCAAAGTAATTTCGACCAATCGTCCAATTTACCTCCTACTTAGGTCTTAACAGTGTCCCTATTCTCTCTAACCCTCACTCGGTAAATTTTCTTCCTTTTTCCATTCCATCTTCTTCTTACAAATCTTTTTCTATGTTCTTCTTTCTCTCTCTCTCGAAGGAAACAAATGCCTTCGTTATAGAATCGTTAGGTTGAGTGCTTGGGACGAGGCTTCACCACAATTAACATCCCCTGGCTTAACCCTTTCCCTTTCGGAAGGTGCGGCAGATATGTCTTTTTGGAGTTTGTACCACAACCCCATTTCTATTCTCTCTACCATATATATGTATATAGGATTATATGCGATAATTTTCTCCTGTAGGACATTTAATCCGCAGATTTTAGAAATCTCTTTTTTTTCAAAGACATTTTTCAATACTCTTCGAGCAAAAAATTAAGGCATTGAAAAATTTGTGGCAGGAAAATATTTGTGTTTCCTTTTTATAAATTTTTTTCCCTATATTATTTTTCCTATATTATTTTTCCTGAATCCTTTTTTTGCTTTTCCGCTAGTTGCATTTTCAATGGGGGGATGGAAACAAAAGGCTGTGGAAAGTGTCAAATGCACGAAGCCAGGTCGTGTGGTTCTTTTCACAATAAGGGGACAATTTCTTTTTCGTGAAAGTTCCCAAGGCTTCCTCCATCAGACCATTTTCATTTGCTTATACACCAGCCAATTCAATCAGACCACTTAGAGACACGTCTGCGGTACCTGGATCGTATCTTTGGGGCGAAAGTTTACTACCTACTTTCGCTTACTCAGAAAATTAAATCTGGACCCGAAAATTTGATTAAAAGTTCTCGATTGTATCTTCTTTTCTTCTTCTTCTTTCAATTCGTCGCAAGTGCTTTTTTCAAGATTTTGGAAAAAATGAATAATTTTTCCCTTCTTTATCGCACAAGAATCAAAAATTAATCCTGATTTATCATTGTTTGTTTTCGAATAAGAAAAACAAGTTTGCATACCTATGAATATGGATGTTGACATTTGTTATATTATTTTCTTATTGTTCATATAAAGGTAAATTATTACAAAATTAATAATAGTTTTTTTAGTGAATATAGATCTTTCATTCTATATAAATATACGGAATGTTTAAAATTGTCAATATATTTCTAGAAAATGATACTTTTGAGATGTTTCAATTAGTAACGTATCTGGTTACCCGCTCTCCTAGCTTTTATACACCTGTCTTAAAATGTCTTACGTCTCTTGGACATTTTTGTCCTTCTTTCAAAAGATTGAAACTCCCTTCTTGGTTTATATTCGCCCATCATATTTAATCCAAGAGACCACCCTTGTTTGCGCAGTTTTGGGTTACAACTCGTCTAATGGATTATCCTGGCACCTCAATTCCACCCTAAATGGCAACAACGACTCAATGTACCCCCACACACGCACACCCCGTGGCAAAAACAACAATGATTTTTATATTTACCTAACTTATTAGTAGATTTCTCGAAGCAGAGGGGTGAGGACTATATAAGATTGCGTTCTCGACGAATCAAAATTCGTCGAGAAGGCATTTTATATTTTCAATTTTGTTTGTTTTCGAAAAAGGGCTTTTATCGAGTCTTATATCACACACACACACATTGGCACATTTATATACTATAGCAAAACTGATCAATCCTCTCTTTTAGCTCCCCCTTTTATTATCAATATTTTTAGGCTCTTTTTGGGAATTTTTCTATGAGTATAAATTATTGAAACAGAAAAATTTATGTAATCTGTTATCATCAATCTTGGTTTTAATATTAATGCGAGTTGGAAAACATTTTTATAAATTAATTACTGATCGAAGTAGTTGATATAGGAAAGGGAAATTTTTAAAGTATTCAGTAGCTCAAGTTAGTAGATTTGCACTCGTAAGCGAGCGTTTGTTAGTTCGAATCCAGCCAAAGGAGGATTTTTTCAAGACTTGAAATCGAATTTAGTTTTCAAACTTCCGCGATATTAAATCTAACAATTTTAATGAAAATAAAATGAAAAAAAAATTCAATGAGATGCAAAAAAATAAAAATGAACAAACACAGGATAATTTTTGAAAGAAATAATTTATACACTGAAAAAAAGAATTATTTGGATCAAATAAAAATTATTTGATCCAATAAATTAAATGATTTACTTGTCTATTATCCATTAAATTTGTATTTCAACCAAATAAATATTTAATTGAGCTAAATATTTTATTTTACAGTGCCAAATAAATAGTCATTTGTATCAAATATGAATTACTTAAATCAAATAAATGTTTTAATTGGTGCAAATAAATAATGCCTTGAATCAATTGTAAAAATTATTATATCAATAATGTAGGTTTTTTGATTCAAATAAATATTTATTTGAGCCAATAAAATATTTTTTTTAAAGTAATAAAAAATTTATTTGAACCAAGTATTTCATTATTCAACATAAGTAATTAAGTTAATTGAATCTAAAGTCTCTTTAATTGCTTGAAATAAATATTTATTTGCGCCAATAAAATATTTTTTTTAAAGTAATAAAAAATTTATTTGAACCAAGTATTTCATTATTCAACATAAGTAATTAAGTTAATTGATGCAAATAAATCTAAATTTGACTCAAATAAGAAATTATTTAACTCAAGTGAACGTCATTCTATCATTAAAATAAAGAAAGAAAATTAAATAAATAATAAAAATTAATAATATTGATATTTATTCTAAGTTTCTAAGACTGAATAACGCCTACACACACGTCCTACATGAACTGTAAGAATTAAATTTAAATTTGAACCCTACGGGGATAGAACCCAGAACCACGCACCTAACACTAAGACCTAATCTAAACGCTTAACGACCACGGCTATCGAACGCACTTGTAAATTTAATTTGACCTGTCTATATAAACTGCAATTGATAAAATCATAAGTTTTTACAAAATAACTCTAATATTTTCTTATTATTTAAAATTTTAGATAAATTTTTAATAATCACATAACTAAAAAATAATAATTATCAATATATTAATAATTTTTTTAGTCCACCTAGTGATAATAAGTTTATTTCCTTTTATAATTTTAAATATACTTTAAGTATTAAAAAAAAGAAATTTTTTTAATATTTTGTTTTTAATTTTAAATAATTATTATTGTTAATTACTAACTCTTTGCAAAAAACTTAATATTTTGGTGACATAAAAATTTTTTTTTCAAAATACCTCACTAATTTTGAGTATAAATATATCATTTAATTGACCGAAATATTTTTTATTTGTTTTCATAAAATTATTTATTTGCATTAAATATTTAGTTATTCGT
>JUFY01016609.1:0-13057 GCA_001855655.1 Leptopilina clavipes | reverse complement strand
TATTGCCTCAATGTTGTCTCGCAATATTGTATCAATATTGCAAGGCAATGTTGCGTAAACATTGCTTGACAATATTGCCACAAGGCGGACATAATAAATATTGAGGCAATATTGACTCAAAATTGCATGGCAATATTGGCAATATTACTACGCAATATTGACACAATATTTTGTTTTGCTCAGATGTTGCGCTATTTGGGTATTATATATTCCGATTGAAATGGAAAAAAACGGTGAATGGCTATATTCAAAGTTAACTTTTTAACTGCTGTAACTGTTAGAAAATAAATGTTATCCGCATTGTATGTCAAAAGGCAAAAGCGCACAGAATGAGAGAACAAAATAATGTCTTTGATGTGGTAAAGCCGATGGTCCGGAAATTATTGCTAACAGTGCAATGATACTGTATCATAGGCAACTTTTTAAACATTGACAATAAATCCTCGGACAAGAGATACGAAACTCGAAGAGTGTGCGAATTTATTGAGAAATCGTTATACAGAGTCGTAAAATCGACGTTGATCCGATATATCACATTGTTAAACTTCGCAGCGTAATATTTCTTCCAACTTTCAGAAAAAATTTACATAATTACAGTTAATTTTTTTCCCCTGCTTTTTGTAATTTTCTCTCATATTTGTTTGCTTCCTTTTTATATTATTTGGTTTTATTATTATTATTATTTTTTATTATTTTTATTGTGTAGGATTAATTTTATTATGCATTGAACATAAAAATAATTTTTGTACATTTTTTTTTATATGTTATTTTTGTATAGAATTTTGTTAAAAAGATATTTATGCTTTTATTTGAAAACGTCAATAATAATACTTTTCGAATGTTTCGATTTAACGATAAAAACTCGTGACTGAAATGTTTTTTTGTTTTTGTTTTTGATTTATCACTTTTTGCGTGTCAATATCCATCAGGGAGAGCTTCCTTTTATTCTAAAAAAGATCTGATAATTTTTGAATGCTTATGTCATCGTATTGAGTGTGTTCAGAAATTTTGTTATACACGGATCCCTAAAAGCCTGCCCATTTTGCTTGGAAATTTAATCGAATTGGAATCCGCTGAAGGGAAACCCATTTCTGAAATTAGATCAGCAAAACTTGGGTGTATCTCGATTAATCGATATATATGAGTATAACAATAGGGTGCTTCTTATTATATTTTTTGATTAAAAAATAGTACAACAGCTCGTTTTATAGGTACCTATTTGAAAAAATTTTTTCACTATTTTGCCAAATTAAATGATTCTCGAAAACTTATAAATTTTCTTCTCTTCAAAAGCCTCGGATTTTTTCCCCTTTTAGTGGAATAATTCGAAACATTTGGAGATTTTTATTCAACATAAGAATTTTTTAATTGTGTTCCCTCTAATTCTCGATTAATTTCATGAATCAACTTGCATTATTTTCATTAGTAAATTGAGAGTAATTTAAATTTTAAAAGTTGGATATATTATATGGGGGAGAGAGAAATTTCATCGTAGCAGAAACAATTATGTAAATTTGATTAAAAAAAAGAGAGAGAGAGGGAGGGAGGGAGGGAGGAAAAAAGTATAGTCAGTGGAACATTGGTCATAACGTGAAGCAAGTTTGTTTCCTAAAGTTAAACGAGAGTTGTGGGGTTGTATGATTTCGCTGCTCATGTATTCTGGATGAGAATTCACATTACTATTTTGAAAGTTTACTCGGGGATGCGTACATTGTATATCTATACACACTCTCTGACTAGGTGCGCCATAAGAGTGGAGGAATAGAATTGGAGATAAATTCAACCGCAAATCAACGACTGGACTTGACCAGCAATCAGCGATACTGTCGATCAATCATTGGCGTAGTCATTAATTAAAAGCGGAATTTACGCGAATGAGTCGACAATGAACACTTGACCGATTCTGGCCGTTGGGTTGCTTTACCCAGTGGGCCGCGCACTGCACCATCATCCTATATCGTCAAGTACGCTCCTGGCTGGTGTTTAACACACCAGACATTATATATACATATATATATATATATATAAATAATATGTCTATATATATACATCCCTTCGCGAAATTCCACTATTTCTGCATACCGAAAATTCGTCCTAACAGCCCTGCAATTTCGATTCCGCTCGTGCCCCCGATACCTGCTCTGTAATTTGATCAATTAACGCGCCGGTCCTGTTGGAGTCTGCGCTAATATGCCCCTAAAGCTTTACCGCTCGTTGAACATTCATCCTGTCGAATTAGATCCAGGCAACTGTCGATCGATGAAAGGATTTCGATTCTTCCCGACAATTCACGAACAAAAAAAATTAAAGATTTAAAAATTCAAATTTTTTTTATATCTACATTTTAATCATCAGTGAAAGTTGATCGATTTTTTTTCCATTTTCTCTAACTAGAAGCAATTCAGTAAGATTTTTGATAAAATTTCAGTCACATTTTACTGAGAAATATTTTTTTATCAGCTTAACAGTAATTTTTAAAGTAATTTTAATGAGTTTAGTTTTTAATTTTAATTTTTTTAAACACTTTTAATGAAATTAAAATAAACTTTTAGAAGATAAAAGTTCAACGTTGATTTATATATTTTTAATTAAAGTAATAATTTCGTGCAATTCGTTCTGGTAGTAACAACCGTTTTGGTCAGACGAAAACTCTCTCATATTCATATAATTTTAGTTTAAGTAGTAAAAGTCCGAATTAAGTCAGACAGAACGTTTTTTGTAAATCTTTTTTTCTTCTTTTGATAATATAGAAAAGAAATTGCCTTTTCTCTTAATCTTTAAATTAGATTTTTCGCTCAGAATTGAGGCATACGAAGAAAAAAAAATCAGCGATGTTTCTTTGGTTATAAAAATAAAAAAGAAAATAAAAAGAATAGGAAAAAAAGAAATCGCCCGGAGCACGCGTGGTTATATGTCTGACACGAGACCGGAAGTTGGAGACGATGAACGAAACGCGGTTAAATTGTCGTTTACGATATTAGCACTGGCATTATCGTTTGGAACTTTCACGCGCTTGGATGAGTCGATCGAAAATCGATAACCGGTTGGGATAACGGTGTAAGGAGTTATCGGTTAGTCGTATTGGTTCCTTGGATTAAAGGAAGCGAAGATGGTTTTCCTATCTTACCACTTTGTACCAGCGTTATGTGTCTGGGAATCAAAATCATTTTTGATATTATAAAAGCATTAACTTGTGTTAAAACAATCGATGTGAAAGTTTCAAACCGCACTTTGTTAATTAATTATACTCACTATATTGAACCAAATTCACTATTTTGTTTAGATTCAAGTTTTAGGATATTTAAAATTTGTATTAAAGTTTGTTTATTGTAAATAAATCGTTGTTTGATTTAAATAAATGTTTGGTTCAGTTTAATAAATTTTTTGATCGAAGAAATAGTTTGATCGTTTGAACCAATTTTTTTTAAGTCTACAAAACAAATATTTGGTTGACTCTATAACAATGAATTTATTTGGTTAATTAAACAAAACTTTGGTTGTTTCAAATAATTTTTTTTCAAAGTTTTAGATTATTTTGAATAGTTTGTTTAACCTAAATAAATATTTATTGTAATTTCTTTATCTATAGATTTAAATAAATGTTTGGTTCAGTTTAAAAAATTTTCTGATCGAAGAAAGAATTTGATTGACCAAATTTTTTTATGGAACCAAATAAATATTTGCTTAACTGTCTAGTAATGCATTTATTTTGTTGAGTAAACAAAAATTTGATTGTTTTAAATACATTTTTTCCTGACTGTATATTTTATTTTATTCTTACTGATTTTTTATTTATTTATTTATTTGTCTTATATATATTCTCTAAATTGACTTCGATAATATTTTTTAAATTTAATTTCCAAAAAGTATATACGTGAAATTCTCTAATATTGGTCCATATATAGTCTTGCAATTCGCGTCGCGCAGATGTAAGCAATGTACATTTAGTATTTGAAAAGGAAAAAAAAACAACTGAATAACTCGGTTTACAGGGGTATGTAAGTGGCATTTTATTTTTGTCTTATTTCGTACTTGAGCAAACTAAAAGGCACTGTATAAATTAAAAATACATAAAACGGCACCGGTTGGGCCAAGTGCTTTTTATTTCTATTCTGAAAGCGTCTTAATTACCCAAGGAGTTGTTGGATTCAGGCGGTTCGGCGGGAGGAGAGGGGAGGGGTGGCAGAATTTTAGAGAAGGATGAGTGAATAAATAGAGCGAATAACGTTTTCAAGTTGGCATGAGAAATTAAAATTTAATTTGTTTTTAACAAGAGTTTATTAACTCAAATTTATTTCTCATTTGAAAAATCATTTTATTTTATTTATAATCAATTGAAATGGATAAACGTTGAATTGAATTTCCAGAGTAATTTTTTTTTTCCAGAAATTATTTATTTATATAATTTTATTTATTATTTGATTCAAGTAATTTTCTTTTCTTTCTCTTAATTTTTTTTTTAAATTTCGTATTTGTAAATTAAAATCGATTTATTTATTTTTGACAAAGAAGTAAAGTACTGTTCCTTTAAAAACTCATCACGTAAAAAAGTCGCGTACGTTGTTTATATTGTTCCTGGTTTAGTAGTGTTGGACGATTTCTCGACTGACACTTTTTAGGAATGATTCATTGCTGCTGATTCGTTTTCCCACCTGATTGGATCTCGTCTATGTGAGCTTTAATACAAGTCGTAAAAAGAATCTTGATTTCACGCCACATGAATTTAGTAGTTTAAGAAGGAATTTTCTTTCAAAGTTTATATGTATAGAATCATTTCGTTTTAGCCAATTTGAAGTGTTAGAATTATTTTTAAATAAATGGAAAACATTTATTTTATTATCCTTATTCTTTGAATCTTGCAACTTTTTAATTAGTCAAATTTGAATTAGTTAAAAATAACTAATTTGATAGGAAAAAGTCAGTCACTGATTTAAATATAGTAATATTTCTACTAATGTAGTTAAAAGTAATTAATATTAGTTAAATTTACTTTTAGGTTGTTTTAAAATAACTAAAAATTCTGCTGCTAATTCAATTAGTGAAGTTTCACTATTTTGTTCGTTACTTTTCTACTGAAAATTAGTTATTTTTTACTAAATAGTCAAAAAGTAAGTCAAGAGTTTAATAATAATTAGTTATTCTAAAATTTAGATTTAAAGAGTAGGTGTGATTTTTTTCTACTCGTTTGAAAGTATAGGGAAAAAAAATGAAAAAAAAATATAAAATTAAAAAAATTTTCTCTTTTTTTTTTTTTACTAAAAAAAGGGAAAATTTGTGTATGTTGTTCGTATAAGAGATGTTGAATTTCTGTTGTATGCTAATGGCCGGACAGACACCTGTTTGGTGATCTCGGTGAATATCATTATTACTAGCGTTCACCGTCCTGAATGATGTAAACACATTATATTGCCTAAGGCGCTTATCCATTTGCCAACCTGTATTATTGCATATACATAACTATTAGTTTACAATGTTATTTCTGATATCTTAATGGACATGGAGAATATTTTCCGCATTTTTTGTTTTCAATATTTAGAGTCGAAAATTGAATTAAAAAGCTAGTGTTAAATACTCTCCTATTTGTGTATTCTCAAGCAGAATAAATTATTATCCATAAGTTCTGAACGTTCAAATGACCTAAATATCACCGAGACACATTCCCTGAACATATTTTAACGTAAAAATTCATTGTTTCAAATAAATTTTTTCTATCAGTGAAGAAAATATGAGAAATATATAGGACTCAGACGAAAAGTACATGTGAAATACAATATCAGCCCCCCGCCTTTTTTCTTCTTTTTCTTCGTCTTCTTTTATGAACTTGTTGTAATCTACAAGCGTCGCGAAATCGAAGTCTCTGTCGAAACGAGGTAGAATTTAATGTCTTTGAGAACAGGAAAGGAAGAAGAAGAAAAAAAAGAAGGACGAGTGTTGGTGTATAGAGAAGGAAGGGGGGTAAAAGCGAAGGTCGACCTGTGATTCCTATCCAGTGTGCTTTACGATGTCTGCAAGGAACCAGACTGCCACCACGTTAAAAAGTATCGCAGTACTTTGGTTCGCCAGTTCAACCAGTTCAATCAGGCGTTCAGTGGGCAACAAACCGACCCCGTTAATTGGACCCGACCAACTCTCTCGCTTTACGACGCAATCGAGTCGAATTATCCGACCTGCATTTCCGGGTCGACTGTGTGACGTTACTTTTCTTTCGAATCTTAACTCTCGGGCGCACTGCTTTATTCCTCTTCACTGAGCTTTTACAACATTTTTCCCCCCGAAAAACACCATATCTTCTTTTCGCTGGAAGACGAAAAAAAGAAATTTTCAAATTTTCTGCAAAAAAGGATTTTATTTAGAATATAAATAATATTTAAATCTCGATTTAAATACTGTAGTAAATTTCCACTCAGAGAAATGTTTTGTTGGGCCAACAAAATATTATTTGGACGAACAAAAAGCTTGAATCATATTTTTTGGTGGAGCCAACTAAATACTTTATTAGAGGACATTTTTTGTTTTTTTGCCACAACCAAAGTTTTGTTGACGCAACAAAAAATGTGCCTAACAAAATTATTTTGTTAACAGGACACTATTATTTTTCTGAATGTAGGTTTAATTTTATATCCTGATGGCAAAATGTTTCAGGACTAGATCAATTAAAAGAATATGGTGAGGGGGGGACAAAATGCTTTTGACATGTTTGCGTGAAAATACGGGAAAAGTTGGGAACATGGAAGCGAAAGAATAAAAAAATCCTCTCACAAATGAAAAATAGTGATGATGGTCCATTGTCAATTTACGGTTTATCCCTTGATGGAATTACACTCACGAAACTGGTATAATTTCCTCTACCTTGTGTATGTACCTGAATTTGGACTTTCGTTATAACTACATAGTTGTGGGCTGTGCATTAATCTGACACGAGCATACATTATGTGTGCAGAAACAGATAGAGAGGTACCTAACCAGCAGACTCGATATATCGACACTATGTCTTATCCAAAGGTGATCTTAATAGCTGTTCGATGCACAATATGTGTGTTGGTTAATCTACAGTTGGCAGTACTGCACGTAATATTCATCCTAATCTCATTTCTAGAGACAGTGTGTCATGAATTTGTTGTTTAGAAACTTATCACCGAGACGAGTAATAGATTACAACTGTGCATGTTGCATTTGACTAATCAATTTCTCTAATGACTCGCTCATTAGGCAAATTATACTTTATCAGGCGATGGGGTTTGTAATTTTTGATAGCGAGGGATTATTATTCCTATTTTTTATTATTTGTGTTATTTTTGTTATTTCAGACGCTTAATAAATTGTTGCAAAAGAGTTTTCAGTAATGGTGATTTAATTTATTGTCGAAATTTAATGCTTTGTCTGACTAAAACAGCCTTTTACTACTGAAAAATAAAATTACGAAGAAATGCAAGAAAGTTGTCTGACTAATTCGAATATCGACTACTAATTACTATTTTTTATATTAAAATCTGCTTTAGAGATAGTAAAATTTACTCTGAAAATAGTAAAAAAAAAGAAATTGTCAGTAATTCGCAGAAATTGACTTCTACTACTGAACATTTATATTTAAATTTAAATATACTTAAAATATTTAAGTGTTAAAATTTATCAATACTTAAGTGTTAAAATTTAAAAATACTTAAGTGTTAACATTTAAAAATACTTAAATAATTAACTATGTTACAATTTCTAAGTGCCTAATGTCTGACTAAAAATGCCTTGTACTACTAATTATCAAATCGTTGATTTTTAACGTAATACTTTCTATATTTATTCTAGAAAAAAAGTTTCCATATATTAATATTGCAAATCTTAGGTGCATTTCATCATTTGGTATAAAATTTTCTTTTGAAGTTATTCGTCATAGACAGAGAGCAACACATAATTGATAAAAGGATCTTTGAATGGAGAATAAATAAAGATCAAAAAGAGATTGACCTAAATCCTCTTGGTAGACAGAATAAGTTTTTCTTCCTTTTCTTATAATAAGACTACATTTCACTTTCTTCTATCGGGAAAGAGAGAGAGAGAGAGAGAGATCCAGTTTCATATAGAAGTGTTTTTATCTTTGCCATTTGTATTCAAAGGCTACTGTATAGTGCAACTGTACTTAAAAGCAAGTCTGAAGATAATCTTCCTTAATACTTATTACTAAAAGGAGCGGAACAAAGAAACGAATTTCTTTCTTTTCCTTTCATGAGGAATTACAAAAGCAAATAGAAGAAACGGAGATTTTTATTATTCGTCCCTGGATAACGTAGCCTGTGAAACCGTTGAAAAATCTGGGGACCACTTTTTTCTCTCTCTCTCTCTCTCTCGCTATATCACAAAATTCTCCGCATTGTCCGTCGTGTCGGAGATAATATACGTCATTTTCCATGCAGACTCATGACATGCATTAATTTCACGCGAGAGGGTGCAAAAAAAATAATTGAATTTGCAATGTGACGAACGAAAAACAGAAACTGTTTTTTATTATTGTTAACTATTTATTATTAGTGAATAGTTAAATCTGAATTAGTAAAAATTTTGTCTATTAAAATCTTAAAATTATCAGTAATAATTTATCTATAAATAAATTATTACTATAATAAAAATTATTATTAATTTTATGTAGTATGAATTGTTACTATTAGTTAGTATTATTTTTTAAATTATTCTTTTATTCACCTTTTTTTCATTTTTACGTGAATTATATTAAATTTTTTAATTATTAAAATTTCTAACTATTCTCTATTAATACACTGAAAAAAAATTTATTTATAATAAAGAATTACTTAACTTTATGAAATAAATAATTATTTTTACTACTTTCTAAATCTGAATTAGCAAAAATTTTAACTACTTTGAATTAGACGCTACATTTTTGATTTTGAATTCGTTAAAATTTACAAATAAATGAGTAGAAATTTTATTTTACTATTTATTAGTAAAAAAAAAATTTTTTTTTTGTATAAATAATTTGGAAGGTATTTCAATACCATCGAAGAAGTGGAGCTTTTATTTAGAGGTTATAGAACTTTTGTGTGATATTCTCTCGAAAAAGAAGAAAAAAAAATAACAATATTGTGTCATGATTTGGTTACTCTGTAAGCTTTATGAGGCGCGTGCTGCTTTAAAATCCCCACCTTTCCCCATATTCAACGTAAAATACAAACCATACTAATAAAATACTCGAGGATCATGTAGATACAAAATCCCTCGTAAAAAGCTCCATTTTTTAATAATAAAAAGTTAATGAAAAGCTGTATATGAGTAAAATATTATGTATAAAATATTACAAAAAATAATAATAATAATAATAATAAAATGTTAAATATTAACATTTTTTCGTAAAGAAGTATTTTCATTTTATTAGAAAAATATTTTATATAATATTTTTCAAAAATGTAAATATTTTCCAAATATGAAAATATTTTTATCCTCTTTTTTGACAGTAGTAATAAATATTTGAATAATTCTTTAAATTTTAGAAGCAAAGTAGAAACTATAGGTTGTGGTTTAATCAGTAAAGTTTTGAATCACGTATATAGAAGGGAAGGAAACTTGGTGGAGGTCTCTCGACTGAGGAGAGATATTGGGAAGGAAGAAGATGAAACTCGGCAGGACAGTTAGCCACGAGTGGGAGGTTAAGTCAAAAGCGGAAGGGTGACAAATCAATGGTGGATGGTAGGGTAGGTAGCGGCATATGAGCGTTGGTTCCTATCTTATCAACGCATTATTCAACAGCGGAGGCTGTTCGGGACTCTAACTGCCTGCATTTGCATAAATCCATAGATCTCTCGGGTCTGCAGGGCTGCCCGGTTGTGTCTATCCATCTTTGGATGCATGCATACAGCAAATTACAGTGCCCCAAGCGGAATTGTGGGTGGCGGTGTGCCTTGCTGCTTCTCTCTCTCTCTATACTCTCTCCCACTCTAAGGACCGAGAAGGGTTCAGTTCAGATCACTCACTCTATTTGCGTCGTTATATTAGGTCCCTAATGACGTGTATTCGATCCAGTGTGTGTCACAAATGTCAATCCCTTCAAACTTTGTCCTCGGGTAGTTAATGGTCGAAAAAAAATCAAAAATCCCAACGAATTTGAAGTACACAACGTTTATTATAAAATTTGGAAAAATTCATATTTTTTTGAAACTTTAAAAATATGTTTTGTTGGGACAACTAAAAAATTTGCTAGATCCAAGAAAACTGATTTAACAAAAAATTTTAGTTGCCCAAAGCAAACGGTTTGGTTGCTTCTATATCAAATAAAGAATTTAGTAGGGACAAGCAAACTTTTGTTAATGGAAGCAAACATTTTTCTTAGTAGAAAAATTTTTTGTAGGTAGACAAAGAATAATTAGAATAGGTGAATATTTTTTTTTAAATTCAATTTCGTAAATCGCAAATATTCGGAAAAATAGCGAAAGATTATTGAAAAGATTAAAAGTATAATAATTTTATTCTCTTATAAAGATGAATATACATGAATATTCACCCATCAGTAGGGGAAAATTGAATGCAGAGCATACTCGAAAATGTTTTTCTCTTTGAAATATTAAAAGAAGGACGCACAACATTCCTGGAAGCAATTAAATCAAGATCCTTTGCAACTCTCTATGGTCTTATATATTAACGACAATCGAATTCAGAATTTAGCTTGATCCTCCCCATGCAGTGGAAATTGCGCTGCTTCTGGTTTTGGAGATGAACACACCACCCTCTCTTCTTCTTCTTCTTCATCATCATCATCATCTGCCCTAAAGTGTCCTCGATTTTCGTAAACGAAGTCTGGAATTCAGAGAAGGTTAATTGATAAGAGAAACAAAAGGATCTCGAGGAATATTGAAGCAGTTTGTACGTGTACGGAAGAGATGCGAGCTTTTGGCATGAGTTCATTAGGCAAAAGACAGCAAGACGGTATAAGAGACCAAGTCCCGGGGCAAATAGTGACGATTACGTGTCTGTCGTCAAGTGATCCGCGCAAATATAGTGGATTTAGGGTTTATATATATATATAGACAGATAGATAGATATCAATGCAAGGACTCGTCTGAAAGCGAACTATCGTGTTACATCACATTGAATTGTCGAGTAATAAATTCCACATTTACCTATTCTACTGTCTGTGACAGGAATTATTTCACATGCTCAACAGAGGCCTTGATCTATTATCCGAGTCCGTGGGTGAAATATAAATTATGAAAATTACGCCTCTCTTTTGAGGGGGAGGGATTTTCAATCTGCTCGTTATTTCGTTTTCTTTTGATTCTTTGGTTTCAATTTTCAAATACGTTGAAAAAATTTATTTGATTCAAATAATTTATTTAATTTCTTTAATTCAAATACTTGACTATTATCAAATAAAAATTTATTTCATTCAAATAATCAGTTACTTAATTCACGAATCAGTAGAAAAAGAATGTTTCAGTCAAACATATTGTATAATTTGTATTTTTCCTATTAGGAGAGTAATGTCCTCGTTCCTTAATAATGTAAGTAGTAAAAGTCACTTTTAATCCGCAAAATAGTTAACAAACTATTCCTCTTGTAAAATCAGTAATAGTAAAGACACATAGGGGAGACCGGGGTGTAGTGGCTAACTTTTTACTCTTTGTTATTTTACTTCGTCATTTTTACATTATTTAAATGTTTATCCCACAGAAAAGTTACTCTAGTATTTCAGCTTTCTTTTAAAAAAAAAAACGTCCCGATATCTCTCCTACTTCTTTTTCTAGAACGGTTTTTTTGGAGTAATGCAGAGCTATTCAATACGCCCCAGGCCGGGGCGTTATGGCTAATAAGTAAAATTATTATTTTTAAGTTCAAATATTATAATATTTGAACTAAATATTGTTAATTAAGGTTTGTACATTAAATTTATTATATAAAGTATTGAAAATTAAACATATTTAACTAAAACTTTTAATTTTTTTGCGAAATAGTCTGTAATCAAAGTAATAGTCTTTAATCAAAGTAAGAAACTGTATAATAAATTTATTTTAATGAATAAAATTCACATTCATAATTAACACTTAAATTACAATTTTTTAAATACTTTTCTGATCTCTGAAATAGTTTTTAAAGCAAAATTATTTTTTTTACAATAATCCATATAAGAAATGTACTAGCCATCACGCCCCTGGCAATACTAGCCATTACGTCCCGGGAGTACTTTTCGAATATTTTGATATTTTTTATCAGTACAGTAAGTGTTAATCAAAAATCTCCTATTGTCTCTTAAAAATAAATGTTTCGAGCTCAAAACGTGATATTGATTGATTTTTTAAAGTTATTTTTGAAAAAAATATAACAAATAATGAAAATGTTTAAAATTTACTTTGGTGTGTCAAAATTAGTTTTTCTACTATATTTTCTACAATTGTGAATGAATATCAATGAAACTTGCTACAAACTTGCAGTACACAAAGTACATTAACTTGAGTGGGGAGTGAAATTATTTCGACTTAGGACTTTTAAATAAATTACAATTATTTATTACGCCCCTTAGCTTTTACGCCCCGGTCTCCCCTAATATTTTCCCTTTTATGTTATCTTATCTACTTCTTACTCAATTATTTTAACCTTCTTTTTACCTATTTTTACTACTCTTCTTTATTCCCCTCTTCCATCTTCATCATTATCTTCTTCTCCTATTTTCTCCTCCAATAATCTTTTTTCTTTTCTTTAATCTCCAATATCTTATTTCTTACTCAATTATTTTAACCTTGTTTACACCTATTCTTACTACTTATTTTCCTCCTCCCATTCTTGGACTCTTCCTCTTTCCCTCCTCCATCCTACCTCTCTTTATTTTTTCCGACTTCACTTTCTTCTTCCATTATCTCCTCTCCATCTCTCCTCTTTTTTTACTCCTTTCCATTTTTTAAATTATTATCTTCTCTCCTTCCATTAAAATTTCTCCTCCTTTTACCCCACTCATCCCTTTTTTTCTCACTATCATTCAGAATCAGAAAAATAAAAGGAACAAAAAAGTTTCTACTCTCTTCTTCTTTTTATCTTTTTTTCGATTCCCGCTTACAATGACAGGAGG
>JUFY01016602.1:0-10922 GCA_001855655.1 Leptopilina clavipes | reverse complement strand
TTTCGTAGGTAAGTAAGGTTTACTTAACTTAATAGAAGTAAGTTATATATGTATAAATTAAAAAACTATATAAATCACAATTTATATAAAATTTAAATTATAAACAAATATTGAATGAAGGTAAACAAGTTTGATATGATCGA
The DNA here is from genome assembly GCA_001855655.1 of Leptopilina clavipes. NCBI lineage: Eukaryota > Metazoa > Arthropoda > Insecta > Hymenoptera > Figitidae > Leptopilina > Leptopilina clavipes. Next base: position 10,779 of record JUFY01016602.1, on the reverse strand, counting down.
GTTTTATGCAATTTTAAAAACATGCATTAATTATGTTCTGTCTTATCCTTAACCCTTGTTCATAAAGTCTGCCTCTTTGCCTAATAGGGAGATGATTTCTTAATCTCAAATTTTCTTCGACAGGAAAATCTGGCATTCCTCTATTTTTGCATAAATTACGCAACGCACAACATGCATTTACTAAGGAACCAACAAAAACAGGGTTATAACGTAGCACTCTTTCGTCCATTATGCACCGAAATCTAGTTTTTAAGACTCCTATTCCTTTTTCTACAGAACTGCGTGTTCTAGCGTGAGCTGGGGTGTATCTACATGCTGGAGAATCAATTGGTGCATGAAGGTCTGGCGTTAAAAGCCATGGCTCTAAAGGATATCCAGAATCTCCAAGCATTTTCCATTCCTGATTGTTGTTATAATTTCATATCATTTCTCTTCTAATAATGGAATTTCTCCAAATAAAACTGTCGTGCGTACTCCCTGCATGACGAGCATTCACTCTCTATATTCGCAAATTATTATCGAAAACCTAAGTAATAATTACTTTAATAAAAATGTATACATTCTGTAATTTTTTAATATCAAATTATCATTTATGGCCATGTGGAATAAATCCCTCCAAAAAGTGTTTTCCCGCGTGTCGTATTACTTCTAAGTAAGTTGATATATCGAGTTCGGATTTGTCAGGATAATTAGATGAGAGGCAACTGATTAAGAATCATCTCCATATTTAAAAGTAATTTTGGAAATAAGTAATGAAAAACGTAGTTATAAAAGTTGCATTTTTGACGGAAGTGGGGAACAATGGCGGCGGCGAGCACACAGACATTGAATCTATGTGTCAGTTGTCCAATTCGAGCTAGTAATTGCCGCTGAACTAACAAACCACAAATTAGTCCTCTTTAAATTTTTAATAAATTAATTTCCGAGCAAAATTATTGTTAAAACGGAGAAGAGCGCCACTCAGTGAACCCTCCTCTATCACTCCTCCAAATATGAACCCGAAATATTCTATTCTCGCAAGATGAGAAGTAATTTCAAAACCCCATTTTCCCAATGTTTAAACAACTTTTTCAATAATTATTTATCAAAATTTTGCAAAATTCCGAGAAGAGCGCCTATCTGGGTACCTTCCTCTTTATTTTCCAAAAAATCCCAACCCAAAATATTCTTCTCTTTTTAAATGAGAAGTAAACCACGAAACCACTTTTTCTCCCGGATGCCCTTAATAATTTTAGATTTATTAATTAAATTATTAATTTAAAATTCGTTGACAGTTTGTGTGAAAAAAATTTCTAAACTCAATAATTTATTGCATTTTTTTAATTCTGGTTCAAGTGTGAAAAAATTTAATTTATTTACAGAGAAATGTTATTTTTTATACTAACTAAAACTGAAACACTAGAAAAGTCAATTTAAAAAAAAATCATTGTGCTTACTTATTTTTAATAATAGATAATTATTTTTGTGCAATAGAAAATAAACTGAAAACTTATAAAAAAATAATTTACAACAGATCTATGTAAAAATATTGAAATTATTTTTATTAAATAATAAAACATTCTGATTGAAAAATGAATTCGTTACATTATATAATTATAATATATTATTTAGAAAAAAAGCATTTATTGTTGGAGTCACAGGATTTGTAAAAGAAGAATACTATAATCCAAAGTCTTTATGACTGTTCAGAATAATTGGCAGTGTAAATCATTCTTCTCTTTTGCAAAAAAATTGTTTTGTTAATTTATTATGAAATCAAGTAATTTGAGAAGAAAAAAGGCATAGTTATATGTGAGCGGCTTGAAATTCCAAACCTACTGTTTTTCCATGACTTGTTATGAAACATTTTTAGCAACACTAATTTTGTAATTCTTGTAAAGAAAATAAATTAGCGGTTTGGAATTTTAATCTATATAGTATTACCTTAGAACGAGAATTCCACACTCTTGATCATCTTTGAATCGGAAGATTCGAACAAGTACAGCTGATAAAACATTAAACACTGTCACTTCAATTATGAAGGGTTAACAATGTCAGATTATAAGCGTAAATCCAGTAATGTTGTATATTTAACACTTGCAATTCAAGACTTCACTTTATTAATTGGCCTCCATGTTCTTTAAAGTGCAGGTTACCGGATTTGCACATACAATATTAAGTATCAACTGTTTAGGCGTTACCAAAGAAAAAAAACTAAAAGAAATACTTCTTTACCTGTCATTAAAAGTGTGAAAATAAACATATTTAAATGCATTGATAGCCATAGGCACACATGCGTATACACATGCACACACACATACGCACAACCTGTCGTCAATATGCATACCTACGATTTCGATTTTAAATTAACAAGAAATCTCAATTTCATTTTAAACTGCAAAGATTCTTTCCAAATAACACAATCAAGCCGGCTAGAATGTCATATAAATATTTCTTTCAGTTAAAATCATAAAATACTTTCAATTATTATAAATAATCTTAATAAAATGCACTTCTAGTTTCATTTTTCTTTATTCTACTCGTCTTATAAACCGTAAAGACATTACTAATACGACTTTTCAAAAGTATTGAACATTTTTTACAGAAAAAAAAGAATGCACAATGCAACTGCAAATGTCTATCGACCCTCGAGACAAGACAGTCGTCGGTTGTCACTCGACATTACACTGACTTTACAATTAAAAGAAGGGAATGTAAATCAATAGGCAAAGTAAAAGGATAATCTTTGCAATGTCTAATAGTTGCTGTGCAATATTTGAACATTTTTTTTTTTCTGAGAAAACTAACATTGACACACCTTTCATTCACTAGTTCACTTTGGCTACTCTACTGCTGGGGCTACACGCTAGGGCTTTACGCACTAACACTACTTTAGACATCAGGTTCTGTCACAATCATATAAACAGATCTGGACTCTACAATGTGTAGTGGGAGGAGAGGGGCATATTCTGTCCAAAAAGTTGTAGTTCTGAAATCAGACATTTAGAGCGCAACGATCAAATAGGCCGTTTTCAAATTTTGTAAACTTGCAAAGTATACACTTTCACGTCTTTCTCTCGCACACACATTTTCGTGTATCAAACAAGGACACAAGGGTGTAATCTGATGTGGACAGAAAATCACAATTTATCAGAAGTTGGTCAAAGAACATTAAGGGTGAAATCACATGGAGGAGTAAAAAGTAAAACGTCAACAAGAAATTCATAAGAGTGAAAAGGATAGACTGTCCTTTATCTCACTTGCACTCATGAATTTCCGGTTAGCGTTTTACTCCTTCATGTGATTTGACCCTAAAGCCCTAAGCAAAATATATTCGCGAATGGTGTAAAGGCTAAACGCTTTCCGTTTTCCGCTTTCACGCCTACATGGGACGGGCCCTTAAAACCGAAAGCAGAAATTCATGGGAGTGAGAGAAGCAGTGACATCACTTTACCTCTCTTGTACTCATGATTTTCTGCTTTCGATCTTACGCTTTTGGCTTACATCAAGGCCCACGCAGAGTAAATACGGATACGGGAACAGGGTATGATAAAGAAAAGGACAGAGACTGTCTGTGTTCTTTTCTTTCTCATTCCCTGTTCCCGTTCCGTATTCATTCTGCTTAGGCCACATGTTGATGACTGCACCCTAGGCAGGGTTGCAAAGTTACGCGTAACTCGGAGTTTTCTTTACGTAATTTACTTAAACATAACTTGCGTATATTACAGTACATTACCCCCCACCATTAAAAAATACATTGTGTTTCAGAAAAAGGTTGTAATTTATGTATGTAATATACTGTAAACAACCATGTAATTTACCTGTGGTAAATTACTTACCCTAGGGCAAAAAAAAAATAAAATAAAAAATCGTAAAACGTAAATCGTAAACTTTACATGAGATAGAAAAGGACGGACAATATTTCTATCCTTTTCTCTCTCATCTAAATATTACGATTTACGTTTTACGATTTTCAATATTCGTTGGCCCTAAGATAATTTACCTAGATCATGTGGACGAACTAAAAAATTCCATTAGTAAGAAAAGGACAGACATATCTCCGTCCTTTTCTTTCTAATGGAATTTTTTAGTTCGTCCACATGAATCCAGGAACACTTGCCGGATCTAGGTAAATTATCTTAGGTTGGCCTAATTCTTTTACAAATGGCAGCTATTTACAATCGTAATAACCAGAATGTTACTAGAAATGACCCAAATATCCCCTAGAATTCATTCTGCGAACGGGCAGAATGAGATAGAAAAGGACACAAAAATATCTTTACCCTTCCTTATTATGCTTCACGATCGCAGACAGTTACTGAATCTACTCTGTATTGGATTCACATATTTTGATGTGTCTGGTTGGCCTAATGTCATCGTCATGTGAAAGATTCGTTTGCATGATTACTTACGTCATTTGCTGAGCTCACTTTATAAGATATAATTATAACAAGTATAATAGAAATTTAGATTACTGGTTATGTACTGACATGTAATGTAGTTAAAAGTTTTCTTTATAATTAAAGTATTTACATTTTTCTTGACAAGTAAGAAACCCAGAGTGTTTTAAAAATGAGTTTCTTTAAAATATTTGGTGGAAAGAAAGAAGCCGCAGCTCCAACAACAGCGGAAGCAATACAAAAGTTGCGAGAAACAGAAGAAATGTTAATTAAAAAACAGGATTTTCTCGAAGGGAAGATAGACCTTGAAATTCAAACAGCCAGAAAACATGGCACAAAAAACAAAAGAGGTATTTAAATTCTTTATTGAAATTAATAGTTAACCCTAAATTTTATTGCCTTCAATTTTCGTATATAATAAGATTAAACGTAAAAACAATTATGGTACTCCGTCTTTCCAATCGAATCACTCGAAAGATCCGTAAAGGAATTTCAATTTTTTCTATTCGCTTTGATACACCTTTATGTATCTAGAAAAGTCGTTTTTCAGCTTGATACAATAATTCTATATTGGGTATTGATTTCTGAAAAATGTTAATTTTTTATTAATTCTCCTATTTAGTAAAACAAACATTAAAAGTTATTAACAAATTAAATTTTGTTTGCACATATATTGAGAAACTTATTTCTCAATTATGTAAATGTACTTCATATGGGTTTTATTTTATATACTTTTATTATTATGTAGATATCTACAAAATAAAAATATGAATAAATAAAATAATTTAATAAAATTAAAAAATATAAATTCTGTTTAAACAGAGGAAAAATGTTTTTGAGATCATTGAATAAGAATCTAAATTAACTAATGGTGTTTAAAATAAAAAATACTTTAAATGCTCAGAAGGCAAACAATCCATTAAAAAGATTTTACACGAAAAAGTAAAGTCAGAATAAAATGTTTTATTCTAATCGTGTATTTAATTTTTCTCAGCGGCTATTCAAGCGTTGAAAAGAAAAAAGCGTTATGAAAAGCAATTGCAACAAATTGATGGGACATTGTCTACAATTGAGATGCAGAGGGAAGCATTAGAAAGTGCTAATACAAACACTGCAGTACTTACAACAATGAAAAGTGCTGCAGATGCTCTCAAAGCTGCACATCAACACATGTAATATTTTTTAGAAAAATAATTTTCAGAAAGATATTTAAAATGTATAATAGTAAATAATCCATGTTATTAATTTTTAAAAAATGTTCCTTTTAGGGATGTTGACAAAGTTCATGATATGATGGACGATATTGCTGAACAACAGGATGTTGCTCGTGAAATTTCAGACGCAATTTCAAATCCTGTTGCATTCGGTCAAGATATAGACGAGGACGAATTAGAAAAGGAATTAGAAGAATTAGAGCAAGAGCAACTTGATAAAGAGTTGCTTGGTATTGAAAATACGGATGAACTGCCAGCAGTACCTGCAACTGCACCTGCAGTACCAGCTAAAGCGCGTGCAAGTATGTCTATTTATTGTATTATTTAAAATAATTATTGCATCAAATTTTACCTAATAATTAATCATTTTGTTTCTCTTCATTAACAGAACCAAAACCAGTCGAAGAGGATCCTGATTTAAAGGAATTAGAAATGTGGGCCACGTAAAATTTATTTTCAAGCTGCTTAGAAAAAATTTGTGGAGCTACTTTGTAAAATTATAATTTTAATATCTCTCAAGATAATCGTATAAATAATTAAACATTATTTTTTTATCGCTATTAAAGTTTTAAATACATTACTATATAAGAAGTAAGCGTTAAAGAATATTTTTATTTTTATTTGACGTTCATTACTTAACATCGCACCATGTGCCACTATTATAGAACAAAAAAAAATTAAATAAATACTTTGATGACTGTTTCAACTCATATTTACACTTTGGCTTATGCTTTGAATTAGTACTGAGCACAACTAAAAAGTAATATATTTTAAGTCGTGAAACTTAACGACTAGAAATTATATTCTGTTTCGTAAAATAAACAATTTTTGAAGATTAATTCTGTATCTATATTTATCGTACTAACAAAACTGTTTATCGAAACCATGGCTGACTAGCACGAAATATAAGAAATTGAATTTTTCTAGTCTATTCTTTCTAATTTGTTGTTAAACTTTATTGGTTTTTCAGAAAAAATCCACCAGCAACAATGGAAAGATTAGACATCTTCCTATATTTTTTTTATTAAAACTTATCAATGTCCTCTATTAATTATAAAAACCTTTTTACTTGAATATTAATCGAGGATATGTCTCAGTTTCAATTGCTAGAGAAAAGATTTGATAATTTATTTTGCCGGTACCTCTTATGAGAATAAAAGGAATTGACAGGAATTGGACGCATTTTTAATTCTTTCTAATGCAACTTTGGAAGATGTACTTTAACAACAAAAAAAAATTAATTCTTTGCAATAATTACACAAATGAACCTCCCGAAGGTGGTAAATTTGAAAAACTATTTAAAATAATACTTTCGGACAATATTCGTTTTTATTTAAAATACATAAGTCCAACGTTTTGAGAACTAAGCGTTTTCACCCTCAAGGACTAAAAAATTATAAATAAGAGTGTTAATAATATAAATTCTTTTAACATAAATAAAATATGAAAGACAAATATTATCATTCTTTTTCGACTAGTAAAATCACACATACACACACACAATCAGCTTTATATTAAAAAAATTTTTTTATAAATGACGTCAAAGGGAAAACTGCAATTCTCTCTTTACGAAAGATATTAATTTTAACAACAAAACAACAAAAATTTTAATTACCTAAGAGTTTACAAGGTGACAGATTTCTAATTCGCAGTCGATTTTTAAAATTCATCCTCTATTTGAATTTTTCTCGTTTCCTTGAATTATCAATGTTGCCTCAACATTCATTCAATACAAAACTAAGGGCATACATCAGAAAACGTTTATGCTGATCATAGATATAAATATCTACAATAAGTTTACAAAATTTTATCGTAATTTGTTGAAACTTTTAAATAATTTATTCACAAAAAACGATTAGTCGTACAGCATATCCATACATACAAATAATTCTAAAAAATTGTTCTTCATATCAAATAATACATCTATATTCAAATAAGATTTATTAAAATTCAAAAATCGTTATCAAATTGAAAATTTATTTTTTAGCATAATCAAAACATTTTATTTGGAAAGAATACGATCAAGAAAGGATAATGAAAATTACTAAAATTTACAATTTACTAAAAATTTTAGTAAATCTTGAATTCGTGATAGATCAGAACACTGGGTTCTGGGTTAGAAATTTAAAACATTAATTTTTTTTTAATTAAAAATAAGAAATAAAACTGTTAATACAAAATAACTGTCTGTAAAAACTGATAAAAATTGTTTCTTTAATTTTATTAAAGAGTATTAGTTGGCTAATTCCGAATGAAATTAAAAACAGGAACAATTTTGAACTTTCTGGTTCGAAATACTGTTTGACATACATACATATATGTATGTTGGTAAACGCACTTTTATGTTTAATTACGCAATTTTAATATTTAAGTAATTTTTGTCAAGATTCATTTCCACAATTTCATAGTTTCTTACACAACATCAACTGAAATACTTTAATTCTTATATAGACTTTTCTTCAACAGCACATTTTATTTTTTAGCTTGTAAAAAAATGGTATTCCAATTTTTTAATCTTTGAGGAAAATATGTGTTTCTACTGTTTTCAAGCTAACACAAAGATTTCAGCGTATGTCCAATCAGGTGCTATTAAGTTTTTGTGGCATCCACTCACGCGTATAAATGAAATCAATGTCGAAACGCATAAAACATTTACATTTGTTTTAAATACAAGTTCAACACTAATATGAGGTGCTTGTCACTTAAATTAAACATTTAGTCTCTATTATCAAAATCAGCTTTAAAAAGTATAATAAATTATTATAAAACATTTTACTTTTGAGACTATTGTTCTAACCAAGATGGAAAGGATGAATTTGGTGATTTTACTTTTATATTAAATTGTTTGAGGGTCGCTTCCAATGCAGATTGATTTCCTGAAAAGTAGGCCGAAACTGCATTATGGAATAAAAGTAACTGCTTGTGCATCACCTTAATCTGAAAGAAATTAAGTTGAGATTCACTTTTTTATGGATTTAAAATGCAAACATGTAAGAAAGAAAGTTTATAAAAAAATTTATTGGAAGAAATAAAAATTCGGTCAATTATTCATTCAAAAATATTCTAATTATGCTAATTAAAAAAACCTATAAATTAAATTACGGTAAAACAAAGATTCAAAAATATTAAATTAAAGTGAAAACAATTATATACATTTATGGGCATTTAATTATTAATTGTAATGATAAAATTTGTTAAATATCAAATTAAAGTCTTGTACTCACTCTATTTTCATCTAAAAATTTCAATTTAATCGAGACATCTGAACGTAGTTTCTCAAAATGCTGTTTATGTTGTTCATAATTTGCTTGTGCTTCTTCTAATCTTATTACATTGCTACCATCCACTTTCGCAGCTTGAGACAATACTTCAAGATCGGTTCTGTACGCATCATATTCTACTCTAAAACATGAAATTAAAATTATTTTTAATAAATAGTATTATTATCATTATTATTACCAAACAAAATAAATAATAAATACCTCGCTGTTTCATACTGCTTTACAGTTAATAACGTGTCTTCAATTGTTTTATTGCACAAAGTGTTTACGGATGAAATAAAAAAAGTTAAGGCACCGAGAAGTGTTTCACCATTTTTAGTTAAATTTCTCTGTGTCTCAGAATTATATAAAAATTCTTCTTGCAACTCTGGTGATTTCTGAGCTAGATCAGAAAATGCTTCTCCTAAAGCGTGTTGCGTTTGAACAACATGATAGAAATGAGATGACAAGGCTCGAGATAATCGTAAAATGTTGCAATATTTACGTTGAGTTTCTCTCAATAAGTCTATTTGAGATTCCAACTCTGCAAAAATTGTTTTTCGTCAACAACCAAAAATGAGACCTGACAATCTTTTTCACCTCTTATTATTGAGAAAAAATTAAATAAAACTGTTAAATATTTACCTGAATCGACAGTACGAGAAGTTTTGCCAAGTTTTTCATACATAAGCTGTTTAGTGCACTTATATGTTGAAATACTCCAATTTCTGATACTTTCAATTTTACTATGAGTTGATCTCATAGTTTGCGTGTCTCCATTTTGAAGGGGTGAACTTGGTGATAAAGGCACTAAAATTAAGGCAAGAATAGTTTAAATTTGCTGTAAACTTTTAATTCTTACAACCGAGGGGTATTTCACTTCTGAATCACTTCAACATCAGTAGATGATTTCATTTGCTTCCTAACGATTACAGTCGATTCCTGCGTTAAAATAACTAAAATAACGTTGCGGGTATAAAGTTCACTAATATAGTTTAGTATATCTGTATCTACAAGAGTTTTGAGTTGATCTAACCTCTACACCAAGTACAAGAAAACACATGATTCAAGTCACATGGAGTCGTTCGACTTTCTTCGACTGGTTCGACACTATTCGACATTAAACAGCGTTAACTGACGTTATTTTCACTAACCCTATTGGTTCGCTTTCTTATTTATTCTTATACTACAGACTACAGATTCCTTCTTTAAAGGTGTTTCAACAACAATTTTAAAAATCAATTTGGAGGTTTTTTTTTGTTATCTACACTTTGATTAATATTTTTAAGAGTTTGAATCCCGATAAGGCCAGATTGCCACCTGAGAATTTTTTTATAACTAAATTCAACTCACGTGACGTTCGTCTCTGTTCGACCATCTTCGGCCAAGTTGGCCACGTTCGACTGGTTCGACACTATGCAGCACTATTCGACCTTAAACAGCCTTAACTGACGTTATTTTCACAAACCCTGTTGATTCTCTTTCTTATTTGTTATTATACTACCACTCCTTCTTTAAACAACTGATTCGTTTCCTATTAATTTCTACTTTCATGCATTATCCACCTTATACTTAATTGCTGTCATTTAAGAATTCATTCCTTATTTATATATGATTTTGAACATTAAAACTACAAGATTAGGAAAGTGAAATACCCCTCGCAATTCTTGAAAAATGTGATATAATACTTGGTAGGGGGACGCTTTTCCCAATCCGCATTTCCCAATGGTTTTTTTTCCCAATGGACGTTTTTCCCAATAATCTTTTTTCCCAAAGGTCATATTTTCCAAAATTTTATCTTTTCCCAATGAACATTTTTCCCAAAAACTTCCTTGTCGGAAGGATGGCACAATCGTTTTCAATTAGTTGTCGGTAAGCACCATCCGAGTCTGTTTGTTTTTTTCGATGAGTTGCGAAAAGAACAAG
>JUFY01016601.1:10133-40969 GCA_001855655.1 Leptopilina clavipes | reverse complement strand
TATTAAAAATTAAGTTTAAATTTTTTTTAAATTTAATAAACTAATTTTTAAAACAAATAAATTGAATATTTTTAAACTTAATATAAAATAATTAAAAATAAAATTTACATTTCTTTACTAAGGATAGTTTAAAGTATGATTATTAATTTTATTTCAAAAGATTGACTGAAGTGTGTTATTAAATGGCATAAGGATAAAATTTGGGTCAAATTGACCCAGTGTGTCAATTGTGTGGCAAAAAATAAGTGTATCAGCGAAATGTTTAAAAAAAGCATAGTTTTTTTAATTATATTTCTCTACCATTTTCCTAATTATTTTCCTATATTTAAATGTCTAAGTCATGAACCCCGTGTTGTATAATAATAAGAAATTTTAATCAATGAATTAATATTACATATGAATCATTCATTCACTTTTTATTTTATATTTAAAAAATTTATCGTTTGATTAGAATGTGTCAAGTATTTTAAAATTTAAATTTACTCGAGAGAAAGAGAGAGAGAGAGCCAATGTAATGAATAAATCTCACGTTTATAAATATCATCGATTCTTTAGCACGTGTCCTTGATAATTCTAAGTGATACAAGTTAATTGAAGTAAATTAACGATAATGAAGAATTTTTATATAGAATTCCATTCATTGGCGCACGGATTTTCTAAATGTGAATATTTTGTCCTCTTTTTTTCTCCAATTGGAGCAACTTTTTTTCCATTATTTATTTTTGAATAAATTTTTTTCAATTTCCCATCGAATGTAATAATAATAATTATAACTGTAATATAAATATGTTGAAAACAAAATTTTACTGATTCAAATAATTAATTTATTATTATAAAAAAAAAATTTTTTTTTCTATATCAAATAAATTTTATTTGAGGTCAATTAAGTGGTATTTGTTTCAAATACAGAAACTGATGTTTCAATTATAGTTTTATTTGATTCAAATGAAAATTATTTGGTTCAAGTAAATTTTTATTTGATGATAAATTCTGTCATGTACATCCTGAAAGAAAGAGAAAGAGAAGAAAAAAATCCTATATCCGGAAATGTGCGTCATATAATGATTGTTGTGAATAATTAGATATTTTTTCTTTACGGTCAATTAAAACCTCGTAAAATTTGATAATTTACAGACGATTTAGTTTCTTCACTGTATATTCATCACAGAAACAATGCTTCGTTATCCAAGTGAAACGAGGCACAAATTCTTCTTTTTTTTTAGAGAAAGTGCTCGCAATCTTTTATTTAACAGTAAAATTTATATATTTTTTTTAAACAAATTTATCTACATATAAAACAATTTTTCATATTTTATTTATGACAACCAATATTAATATACATAATTTTTTCAAATCAAAAATAATTTTCTATTTTTATTTTTTATTTTATTTTTCAAAAAAAAAAGATTATTTATTTATGTATTTTACAGACTTACAAAACGAATGCCCTTTCGTATAAAGTACAATTAAAAGAGAAAGAGGGAAACAATAAGATAATGATCATAAAAAAAAAATGTTTGGAAATTTTCCTGAAAATATTTTTAGACTATGCGCACTAGCGATTTTACTGTGAAATTTCAAATGGAATCCCCGGAGATTTGAGGAATTGTTTACGCATTAAAATATTCCGGTAAAAAACAAGACAGGAGAGAGGAATATAAAAACTTTTTCTTTTTGTTTACAAGTTTCTTGGAAAATTGTGCGAATAGATTAAAAAATTTTCGTATACTTTTTTTTTATCCATTTTTACTTATTTCAAATTGACGATTTAATTCTCATTGAAATGACAAAAATAGAAAAAACCAATTTTTTCTTCCTCCGGTGCGGCAAAATTTATTGTGAAAATATACACAAGTTTTTTTTACATTAGGATTATTATCAACTTTATCATAGGGCGATTAAGAAAGCTTATCGCCGTTTAACGCCGATGTTAAATTTCTCATATATTATTATATAGATTATAATGATCGCGCACCGCAATGATGATACGGATCATTAATATAAATTTCTTTAAAAATTGTATGTTTCTTTTTGTGTTTATGTGTATGATAATTATATTATTATAATTATATTATCATACAATTATATTATCAATATTAATATATTAATATTTATAACTTTCGATAATAAATATACTTTCGTGCTTTAAATATATAAAGTTAATTTGGGTATAATTTTTGTATTCCGCATATCAGTAAAAAATGTTCCAAAATTAAAAATGTATTTTCAAAAGTGCTTGAAAAAGTTACTGACCTTCTTGATTCAATTTTGATATACGTTAATTTCTTTTTGTTAATGGATTGCAAAGATAAACTCAATCTTTTTTTTTTTTGGTAATATAGGTTACTCGTACTTCTGTTGAAGAAATTTTTATCCGTTCGAAAAATCGCTGATGTAATTAATTACCCCTCAAGGATCAATTGCTTTCGTTTCAGTCAATTTTTTTTATTTCCAAACAATTTTTTCTTGTATTTGAATATTGCAAAACAATTTTTTTTGGGTAAATTTACAATTTTAAGTCGTGATTTTTAGTGGCAAAATAAACTTAATTTACACAATATAGTAATTTTGAAAATCTTCGGACACTTTACATTCGCCTCGCATTCGCAGAGAAAGTCAAATAAGAAGATGATTTCTAAAAACTAGTTTTTTTTTTATCTTTTACAAGAATGTAGTTTGGTTTGCAGTTTTGCAGGCGTACTTTTATATGAAGGTACAGCAGATTTTATTAATTTTGTCAGGAATTTTCAGTGAGATTTTTCACTTAATGCCAGAAGACAAGAGGCATAAGAAAAAGCTGTTATGATTATCTGTAATAAATTATTTAGCATTAGTTGCACTAAACTGACAATGTTTTATTAACTATATTTTATTTATTTTATTTTGTTTATTAACTATAAAAAAAGTAAAAGAAAAAAATGGATGTGATGTGAATTTTCTTTCTTTCCGTTTAGAAAATAAAACAAACCCACACTTTTGTATGTAGCTAAGGACATTGTAAAATAGTGTCCTGCCTTAAGTTCGAATGGAACATTTGATCGTCGAATCATAATAATTAACAATCGTCTATATTTTGTTGGAAAATTGTACCATGGTAATTCATACACTTCACGTGCAATAGATGTACTCTGGAAAATTTTTCAGTTATTGTCAATCGTAATGGAAAATTAGAAACAATTTTTTTTTGTACTTAATTATTAGTGGAAATTAGTACACTGTAAACTTAAAAGTATCAAATTGATACCAAAAGTATCAAATTGATTCCAAATTTTTGGATCAAAAGTATCAAATTGATCAAAAAATTTGGAATCAATTTTATACTTTTGGTATCAATTTGATACTTTTAAGTTTACAGTGTAATAAAGACCTACCTTTTGAATAACTTGCTCTCCAACATTACAATAAATAAATACATTAAACGTTGAGAAGAAAATGTAAGAAGTATAACTGAGTAGGCCAAAAAGATTTCCATCAGACGATGCCTGAAATTTTTATTTGCCAGTAAAATAGAACATTCAAAATATGGATTAATTATTTAACTTACTTTTACAATAGTGTAACCTTGAACACATAACACTAATGCATTACTAGTGAGCTGTATTAGCATGATAACATTAAATGATTCCTGGATAATGTTCAAATTTCGTCGCAGTTGAACATGATGTTCTATAATACATTTAAAACAGTCACATTCTGTGATTTTCATCATTTTGGAATGAGAATTTTCATTTATGTAATTTAAGTTTCTTATATTGTTTGCAATTATTTCTAATTCACTGATCAAGTGAAGTAGAATAACAATTAGAAATGAATCAGAAGCAAATATTGTGATGCATAAATATGCACAAGAAATAATTTGAGACAGAAACAATAGTTCATAAATTGGTGATGTTTCAAAATCAAAGGGATATTGTGATTTAAAGACTAGGATATGAACTGTATTATTCATTGACATATGCTTCCATTGTAGATATAGTGGAGACATCGAGTAAACTAAATAAAAAAAATAGGGAAAAATATTTTTCATGGATTATTCAAAATTATTTTTACATATCAGCACAAGAGAAACAATCTGTTAGAAAGTCTTGCAAACATTCAGCCGAAATTTCGCTTTGTTCTCATTCTGATATCTGAATCAAAAAGTAAATTCTGCTTATGTTTTGATTCCAAAATCAGAAACAAAACAATAAACTAAACAAAGCGTTTACTAAGTTTGTTTATGTCTTGATTCTGCTTATGTTTTGATTCCAAAATCAGAAACAAAACAATAAACTAAACAAAGCGTTTACTAAGTTTGTTTATGTCTTGATCTTGATTCTGCTTATGTTTTGATTCCAAAATCAGAAACAAAACAATAAACTAAACAAAGCGTTTACTAAGTTCGTTTATGTCTGGATTCCAAAATCAGAATTCGTTTTGCTGAATCGAAGCAGAATGTTTACATCACTTTTGGATACACAGAAAATTTTTTTCTGTATAATCTGTACTAGATCTAGATGGTACAGAACAGTACACGCTCTATGCAGATTTAAAAAAAAGGAATGTAAATATGACTGCAGATACAGAACCAAAAAATTTTCCGTGTAGATTTTCAAAAAGTATAGACGATTGTAGCATATACTTACCAAATCCTACAAAGAAAAGTGTAATAGTGAAGAAAAGATTCAATTTCCTTCCAAAATTCGCATTAAAAATGAAAATTTTCTGAATTCGTTTATCCAAATTTGGATAATTCTGCCAATCGTGTGACATATTGTCTGTAATAATTTTCAAATTCTTTTTATGAATTTTCAAAAAAACTACTCTAATTGTGCACGTTATTGTTGTTATGAATAAAATGAAGGCGTCCAAATCCTTTAAAATATCTGTCGTTGTCAAAATGTAAAAATAAACAGGAATCGACGACTGTATTAAAATGACAATTGTCAGCCAAAATAGAAATATCGAAACAAAATTATCTTCAGTTGGCCACAAACCAATCAAACGCATACTCCAACGATTATAATTTACCGCGTAATCAAAATAATTTTGCACTATTTTCACTGACATTGTGTGATTTTAGTTTAGTTCTCGATTACTGGTCTTGTATTTTTGACTCTTACTTGGTATCTTAATGGCAGAGGAAGAAGTTATTAAATATTCAGAAATTAATTACTACAGGGGAAGAAATATTCTATCTAATTAGGTGAAAGGGAAATTGAAAGATTTCGAATAATGTGTTTGCTAAGTCGTATGATAAACATGATTTTTTTCACGGTACGACTAAAAGCGATGTACAAACAAAGATATTTCATGATCTAGTATCATTAATTCTAAGGGACAATTTTGACAATAATATGAATTTTACACATACATATACTTTTACACTAATATGGAGTGTCTTCTAAGAATACCTTGTGTTCGAATTTTGAAACTATGTTTCTGTTAACAAGGTACTAATAATTGATAATGATTTATCTAGTAATAGAAAACCTGCATTTTTTTGTGTGCAAACTAAAAAAATGTACCTTTACAACATCTAAACTTGCGGCAATATTCAATATTTCATCATTGTGTGGCATTATTGCAGAAATAGGGTTCATATTCTAACCCCAACAGCATCTAAAATTGCAGCATTATTTCCAAAATTTGCTTCACAAATGACATTGTTTTGACAATATTGCTGCAATTCGAGTTATGGATTTTTTTATCCTACTTTATTCAAAATTTTTGTTTTCTTATACGGGCGGGTGGGGACGCTGGATAGTAAAAGTTGATGAAAAAAATTCGCATTACTCTCAATTCAAAGAGCACGAATCACTCTTTAATTCCTGGCATAAAAAGTAATTTTGGTCGAAAATTATTCGAGTTGTGAATTTTTTAATTTGACTTTATTTTGGTCAAAAATTATTCGTGTTATGAATTTTTTTATCCGTCTTTATTCGAATTTTTCGATTTCTGATACGGGCACTGCTGTGGCATGCAACTTTCGACTTCGAATTCTTACCTAAAAATGCAGAAATCTGCTAAAATTATTTTATAAACTATATAGAATTTATTTTAAGGTAACGAGTATGCGGTAGATCTACATTATCTTCCTTTCTTGCGTTTGTAGATATCTCTTGAACCCAAATACCAACAGTTGGAATCAACTGAATTAAAATCAGAAATACAAAACTGTAGGTACATAATATGTACCTACATATTATGTTGTATGAGAAAAATTATATTAGAATTAATTCCCACTGGATTCAAAATTCAACTTATTATAAAAACCTGTAGTGAAAAATTTGTTTTCTCTTTGTTTATTATGAATTAAAATATTAATAATAAATTATTGTACCTTCTTTATAAAATGAATGCTATCATTTTTCAATAAATATCCACTGTAAACTTAAAAGTATCAAATTGATTCCAAATTTTTGGTTCAATTTGATACTTTTGGTATCATTGATTGATTGATTCCAAATTTTTGGTTCAATTTGATACTTTTGGTATCATTGATTGATTGATTCCAAATTTTTGGTTCAATTTCATACTTTTGGTATCAATTTGATACTTTTAAATTTACAGTGTCTCTGTAATCTTAAAGCGTTGTAAAAATTAAATACTACAGTGGAACCTGAATTATCCGAACTAGTTCGGACAGAACATGGTTCACATGACAAATTTCGAACTGTTTTTGTCTAAATAATAGAGAAATGTCTGAAGAACAATTGAATATTACTTTACATCCCCACAGCATCAACATTTTCTTAATTTTTTCTCAAAATTTTTCGGTATCCATTCCTTAATTTTTTCATTGTATACTGTAGAACATTGTAAGTTCTCTTTATATGCATCAATTGTAAATTAGACTGAAACAATTTTCAAATTTGATCCGGTACATCGATATAATTTTCGTTGAAAAAAAAATGTTTCTACAATATATTAAAAAAGAAAAAGAAAGGTAAAAATTCTTTGATTAGGAAATATTTTTTTATTTGTATATCGATTTCTATAAAAATTGAAACTAAATAGATGTTCTTTGTCAGACAGGTAAAAAATGGATGATGATGATGAGGAACAGGTGATCCAGTTTATCGCGGGATTTGCCAGGTGATCGTCATCCGCGTGGCAATCACGATAACAAGCGAAGTTTGTCGAGTTCCAACGAAGGGAAAAAGCGCCTTTTCAAGTCAGTCAAGTGCGGGTTTGCGCGCTGTGTGTTTCGTTCCTTTCTGTTTGGTTCTTTTCTCCTTCATCCGGTTAACAGGTAAGCGTTTATATACATTTTTTTAAATAACACATCCTTACGTACGATTTTTGCAACAGGAAAAAACCTCCTTTTACCAATTTTTGAATGTCCGAAATTGGTTGAAAAAAATACCGAAATTCGGAACTTTCAAACTTCAATTTAAAAAAAAACGGAATTCAATTGAAATAAATATAAATCTTTCATAAAAATGATTCTAATAGGGATTTAACGATACTTTGAGGTAAACATAATGCAAAGGTAAAATATATTCAAAAAAAATGTTACAAAACGGTAAAATTTTATTTATTTATTTGTTTATTTCACATGGAATG
Source organism: Leptopilina clavipes (assembly GCA_001855655.1). Classification (NCBI taxonomy): domain Eukaryota; kingdom Metazoa; phylum Arthropoda; class Insecta; order Hymenoptera; family Figitidae; genus Leptopilina; species Leptopilina clavipes. Next base: position 33,421 of record JUFY01016601.1, on the reverse strand, counting down.
TGATAATTTATAGATGACGTGTATATTTTTATCCAATTTATCAAGTATAGATAAAATATTACATATTTTATAAGTTTATAATCATGGAAAAAATTTATAAATTTCTATTTATATTTTTATATATATTTTCCTATTATTGAAATATTGTTTTGACAGTGTTTAAAAATGGTATATTTCTTTTTTTGTTGTCTTTATTTCAATTACAAGAAATGTTCAGATGGAAAATTACAAGTTTCTGTAGCATTTATTACATCCTGTTTTGGAGTGTTAAAAAGTGAAGTACTTACGGAAATGTAATTTTACCTGCGTTAAAAAATGAATGATTAGGAGAATATTTTGCTTTCTGTGTGTATAATATAAAATTTCATAATGTCGACTGAGGGGGAGAAATTTTTTTCTTTTTTTTTTGCACATATGTCATATCTACAGTTGAAAATGAAGATATGTTATACGTAACATGAACGGAGAGTATAACATATACAGCTGATTCGTAACAATGCAATATTTCTCTTCCGCACCTAAAGTGCAACCTAAGTGGCCTTTCAATGCTATATACCTGTAAGCTGAATCTTCCCAAGGATTTTTATATACATTAAAAATAATTTAGAATCCACTTTTCTACAAAACATGATTTTTAAAGCGAAAAACGATTTTTATATGCATTTTTGATTCATCAGGTAAAAGTGAATAGGATTTTCTTCTTGTTTCCAATATAAAGAAACTTTTTCACATTTTTGTCATATTTATCACAGCATCAAGTATTATTTTTTCCATATAATTCATTATCTAAAGTGGTTTCTTCTCCTTCAATCTTCTTTATTCCTTGTCTATTACTGAATCAAACGAATATAAATTTACAGTTAGGAAACATTTTTTTTTCTTTTGTTTCAAAGAAGAAAATTTTTTTTTCTTTCGAAAAAGAAATAACAATTTTGAATCTAAATGAAGTATTTAAATTAAAAATGTATTGGGTACGATTTTTAAGAGTGCGATTTTCTTGACAAAAGCGATGGTGCGTGAAATTATCTTCAATAAGTGTAAAAGATTCACCTTCACTTTGTTTTTAACAGTAATAATTGCTTTTAAGCGCTTGATTTAGTTACATGGTCATCGCATTATCATGTCATAAAGTTTAAACACCGGAGAAGAAATATTTATTCGAGCATTATCTTCTTTTTCTTTCATAGGAAGTGAATTTTTGGAGTGTAAAAGTTTCCATCGTACTTTAAATTAAAAGTTGATATTTTTGTTGAAACATATGTTAGAATTTCTTTTCTTTTAAAATACACATTTTCTGTGTATTTCCTGACTATTTTCAATTCAAATTCTCAATATTCTTATCTCTCTCGAAAGTATAATGCAGGTGCAGTAAGGTGTGCAAATTAGTTCACGCGTTTTCTTCATTACGTTTCCTTTGTTATATAAAGAGGAAATATTTTTTTAATAAATTTTTATTTTATTTATTTTACTTTATTTATTTTATTTATTTAGAAAATTATTAATTGATAAAATGTCTGTATGGAGAAATAATTTGCAACATTGCTGCATATAATTGATGAAAATTTTTCCTGAAGGGAAATTTTGATTTTCCTTTTCTCTAATACTTTAAAACAAGTTTTTTTTTGGTTAATATTGGCAGATGCAATATGTTGTAGAGCTGAGAGATAGAGAGACAATAGTGTCTATGTCTGATGTACTTCCTGCACAATACTTTCGGTTTCATTTGCAATTGTTTGTTGGTGAAGAATCCCACGTGATGGTATTTTCTGTTTCTTTTTTCATTTTTAATTGAGCCACTCCTCTTCTTTAGCCTACGAGTTGTGTGTGATACATCCCAATTATAAACGCACGAGAAACAGATTTGAATCCAGATAAAGTCAATATTCCACTTGCTCTAATTTTTATTTCCTTTTTTGTTTCGCGCACACTTTTCATTCATACATCAAATTCATATTCTGAAAATCCAAACAAATAAATTGTTTGAACCGATAAAAATCAGTTATTTTCCATTTCTTTCCATGTACTTTTCTTCGCAGTTTATCTTGAATCTTTTCTCATTTTTTTATGTTTAGAAAAATTATTTATTAACGAAGTAATTAACACTTTCTGACAAATTGATCCATATGGTCCATTTATAATCATTTTATTGCACTAAATGCTTGTTTAAAAATGGGTTTAAACAGTATGATCCGGTACAGATTTTTGAAAGTATTGCTTAATTTTCTTCTTCTTCTTCTTTCTTGTTTAGTGGCTTAATTTTTGTTTTTTTGATAAATAAAGATTGAATAGTTTTCCCTTAAATTGTGGAACATATATGATCCCGATGATTCGAATCTCTTTTCTCAATGACCATATTGATAACCATCGTTGTGAAGGTTGCACCAATTATGAACATTAAGTGACCCGTTACCTCATAGGCAATATGCAATAAAAATCAATTACATACAATATTCTATTGCGACACTAATTTTAACAAGTGTCGCATAATACCTGTACAAAAAATTCATAAACTTATGTGCTAAATTCTGAATTTACAATTTTACAATCATTGTCTGTTTCAAAATCAGCAACGGAAGTTGAATTTGTTACAGCTTAAAAAAAATGTTATTTATTTTCAATTATTGAAATATTTTTAAGCCTAATTCAACAAAACTGTAGAATTTCTAACATGGAATTTTATATTCTCATGTAAATTTTATATTCTCATTATTTCTGAATATTTATAATTGGTAATTAGATCTTAAAATCATAGCAAAACTGTTGTTGAATTGATTACAGCTTTCTTAAAAATTAAAGCTTAAGATTTTATTTTCACATATTAGAATACACAGATAGAAATTAATTTAATTTCATATATTATGCATCTTAAAGTCAGATTTAATTTTTACTGTATAAACTATAAATTTTATGAACGAAAACTTGTTGTAGGTAGAAGATTTCTGTTGATGAAATATTTCAAGTTACTCAATATTTTAACTCACCATGCGTGAATCCTCGATTTCTATATATATATAAGTACACAAAAGAGTTTTCAGGTAATTAATTTCATTTTGACATACATAGGCATTAAAAATCTAAGAGAAAATTATAATGTGTAAAATAGATTTATTTTATTAATAACAAATATATTTTGGAAATAATTTGATTTATTGATAAATAAAATATTTTCCTATCGATTGGACATTAAATTAATGTATTAATATTATAATACTACTGGTACTGTATTAATATTACTAGTTAATGTATAATTAACTAAAATAATAAATTAATTGATTATTAATTAATTAATTATTAATTTATTATTACTACATAATTAATTAATACATCAGGTCCTTAAATTTCCACTTACGATTTTTGAAAATAGCCACTGTAAACTTAAAAGTATCAAATTGATTCCAAAAATATCAAATTGATCCAAAAATTTGGAATCAATTTGATACCAAAAGTATCAAATTGATTCCAAACTTTTGGTGTCAAATTGATACTTTTCAGTTTACAGTGAGTTAAAATATTTCACCATGTGGTACAATTATATTTTTTGGATTTCCATAAATTAAAAAAAAAATTATGTTACTTCCGCCTTTGAAAAAGGATATGTATGTTAATTACCATATATGTATTAATAATACATTTAGACAAAGAACTTTTTTTTTCAACAATCCCACGTTTTTGTGTCTTCGTCATGCAATATCTGAATATTTTCACAGCGAATGAACACCCACATAATGATTATTTATTGATTGTCAGATATTATCGGAATGTGTATATAACATTCATATATAATTAATTATATATTTAGTGTATATAATAATTGTAAATTGTTACTGTATTGCAAAAACTTATCATTTTATTAATTTTATTTTTATTTCTTACGTCCTTTAATTTTATTTCATTTCTACTTTTTTTTATTTTTATTATTTTTTTTTTTAAATAAATTTTTATTTATCATTGTTTTTTTCTCTAAGTTACAAATTACACATTGCTAATTGATTAATTAATTATATAACTGAATATTGACAGTAAATTAAAAATCGAAATTTTTAAAATTAAGATAAAACGATGTTTTGAAATATATGATTTACGGATGGGCGTTGATTTTTTTTTTAATTTTTAATTTTTAAAGAAGCAGTTGCCGTAAACTTTTTCTTGTAGGTCGTAACATTACTTATTTATTATTGCTCCCTATAGCTTCAAACAAATCATCAGAGAGGAAGTTTTCTGTATACCTTCCATCGTTGAAATTCTCTTCTCCTTTTTTTTTCTCTTTGTTGAAAAAATCTCTCCGTTCTTTATAATTTAAAGTTGACTCTAATAGTTCTTTCCCAGTCCTCAGAATATTTCTTACCCTCTTGTATAAATCTTCCATGAAGATTCCTTTTGAAAACCTAAACTACTTTCCGCAATATGTTGTGGATAATAAATTAATTATTCTGGGTATATTTGTATATAATAAACAATGTGTTTATTTATAATACTGTCTATTAGTAGTGTTAATGTAAAATTATATTGTTTATTTAAATATTTTTATTATTGTAACAAATTAAATTTTCATTGTTCCAAATTAAATTTTTTTGTCTTTGGAAAATTTTTTACCGTTTGCATGGGATCGAACCCTGGATTTCTACTTCAAGTTACCGGGAACTTTGACCACTGGACTAACACACACTGAACAAAAAATTTATTTGATTCAAATAACTGATTACTTGTCTATTATCAAATAAATATTTACTTTGTATCAAATAAATTTTATTTGAGTCAATTAAATCGTATTTGATTTAAATAAAAATTATTTGATTCAAGTAAATATTTATTTGATAATAGACAAGTAATTCATTATTTGAATCAAATAAATTTTTTTTTCCATTGTAATTTTATAGAAAATTTTTAAAAGTATACTTTTTTAAATTTTATTTATTTTTCTACGTGTATTTCTTTTTTTTATAGATGGTATCAATGCTTAAATGTACTCATCGCTGTTGCACCGACTGTGCAAAAAATTACTTCACAATTCAAATAAGTGATCGAAGTATAACGGACGCAGTGTGTCCATTTTGTAAGGAACCAGATTTAATTAATGCAACTGAGGATGAAATATTGGAATATTTCAGTATTTTGGACATACAATTAAAATCGTTCTTGGATTCACCGATTCATGAATTGTTTCAAAGAAAACTTCGAGATAGAACTCTAATGCAAGATCCCAATTTTAAGTGGTGCGTTCAGGTAATTTGTAATTTTTCTGTGAAATTTTTTTATACATCAAAAAATGAAAAAAAGAAAGGATGTTTTTCAAAATTTCATTGTAAATATTTTTTTTTTTCAGTGTTCGAGTGGATTTTACGCGGATCAAAATCAAAAACGTTTGACATGTCCCGATTGTCGATCGATTACATGCGCTATTTGTCGACGACCAGTAAGTAAAATTAATCCAAAAAAATTCTATGTTACAAAAAACTAATTGTAAAAAAATTAACTAGTGGGAAAAACAACATGAGGGAATCAATTGCAATCAGTTTGCTGAATGGAAGGATAAAAATGATCCAGACAATCAAGAAGCAGGTCTTGCGAAACATTTAGCTGACAATGGAATCGATTGTCCAAATTGCAAATTTAAATATTCATTATCGCGAGGAGGTAAGGAGATAATATAATCTAAGTGACACAATAATTGACATACACTGAAAAAAAATTTATTTAATTCGAAAAATATTTATTTGAAAAATATTTACTTGGAAAATATTTATTTGAAAAATATTTACTTGAAAAATATTTATTTCACTATTATCAAATAAATATTTACTTGAACCAAAGAATTTTTATATTTCAAACAAATAAACTGTAATTGAATCAATAATTTCTGTATTTGAATCAAATACCAATTAATTAGCTAAAGTAAATATTTAGTTGCTTAAAATTTATACGATACTGGTAAATATTTATTTGATAATAGTCAAGTAATTCATAATTTTGAATCAAATGAATTTTTTTTTCCAGTGTAAAAGTATAAATAATATTTATATAATTTCAAACTGGAATTACAGGGTGTATGCATTTTACGTGTAACCAATGCAAATATGAATTTTGTTGCGGCTGTGGAAAAGCTTTTGTAATGGGGGCAAAATGTGATGTCAGTGTATATTGTGCGAAATTAGGACTTCATGCGCATCATCCGCGAAATTGTTTATTTTATCTTCGAGACAAAGAACCAGAACAATTGCAACAATTGCTGAAGGAAAGCGATATTGAATTCAACACTAATGGTCCAATAGGTGAACGTAAATGCAAAGTGCAACTTCAAAAAGAAACACCAACGGAACTAGTTGACACCACTTGTAATTCGGACGTAATCGAAGGTCACGCCGGCTTATGCAGGTAATATATACACTAAAAAAAAAATTTATTTGATTTAAATAACGAATTACTTGTCTATTATCAAATAAATATTCACTTGAAGCAAATAATTTTTATTTAAATCAAATAAACTGTAATTGAATCCAATACAAAAAAAAAATCATTACACAGGAATCACTACATCGAATATTTAGTTTGTCAAATTCGTTTATCGCAAGTGGAACCATTAAAATTGTTAAATATTGACGATCTCGAGACATGCATTCTGCGTGCGGGTAAAAAATTACCGGCAAATTGGTATGGACGCGATCCGGCTGACTATGAAAGGGATTTACTGGAGGTAATTAAAAGTTTAATATAGAGAAATTAAAATGGGTACTTTTCCCCGCAGGCAGCACTACATTGAATATCTGGCGGGTTTGGTGCTCAAGGGAAAGTTGGATCCGCTCTCTATCTTTGATTTGAACGACGCGAAGCAAGAGTTGCGCCGCCGGGGAAAAGTCCCACCCACCAAGGATCAGAAAATGTCCGAACAGGATTACCTCATGGCCTGCATTCAGGTGAATTTAATTAAAAAAAAAAGAAATCCGTTCGACACTTTCCAAGCACCATTAACAAATTAAATTCAAAGAAAATTGTTTCTTTTTGTTAATTATCACTTGTTTCATAGCAAATAACTTTTGTTACAGATTGTGAGGCAAGAAATACCTTTGGAGTAGTGAGTATAAATTTTTTTTTATCTACAATTTGTATTATGGATGATAATGTAAAAAATTATTTACGTCACAATGATGTGATAAATGCGACAAATATTAATCTGTATAGGCATTTATTACACGTATGAATTAAGTATCTAAATTGATTTTTATGAGTCGATGCAATTCATTATATTGTTAATTCACACATTATATTGTTTCTCATAATCGTCGATTATAAATAAGTTTTATCTGTAATATAATTACGAATAAACATTATTCAATTATCGAAAAATAGTCAACTGATTGAATATAAAAATTCGTATACGTAATAGATGTAATATAAACTTATTTAAAAATTTGTAAACGCATTATTTGTACTATAGAAACGCATATTTCTATACAATATGTTCTCCTATCTCTGTATTTAATTAAATTAATAAAGTTCTTTCAAAAAATTTGTTAAACTGCTTCGTTTTTTTGCACTGTCGTTATTTAAAATATTACTGAGTCTTTCTTTGTTCATTTTTTTAACTTTTCCAAGTGGTGTTATCGTTTTTCCAGTTTCCTTTCTCACTCTCTGAACAGGAGTGGAAATTTTTTCTGGAGTAGGTGCAATTGAAACAAATGAATCGGATAAAGATATATTCAAACCGGCTGTTTTATCTTTTGTTCGTCTCTTTTTTTTCTTGTTTGATTGTTGAATTTCTGAATTATTTAAATTGGCAACTTGAGTTAAAGATTTCTTATTTTCACTTGGTTTATTACCTGGAATTGAAGAATATTTTGAACATGCGAAACATTTTATCATCATTTTGTTCATTTTGCCACGTAAACATTTGCGTGCGAGTGAAGAGCGAAATTTTGATGATCCATTATTAATTTGTTCAAAATTGATAGGTTTTTTTGCTACTTTACTTGGAATTAATCGATTCCTGTGCTTTACTTTTGACCAAAATGAACCGCAGTGACTACACATTACTGAAGGACCAAAACAATTCCTAGGCAAATCAACGAATCTCTCATGTTGTCGACAACATTGTCTAAAAAAAAATTAACAAATAAACATCAAAATTTATACTTTTATTGATAAATATTGCATTAATTCATAAAAAAAATGTAAGTAACTTAATTTCAAACTTATGCTCCAAAATAAAAACACTTTATTCAATTAAAAATTAAAATAATTTGAAACTATTTAACTGTATGAAAATTTTTAACATTGTGTTTTCATTTAAGAGCCATGGAGATATTATACTTATACTTACACATAGTAGTTACGTAAATTGTTTACACTTTTGTCATTAAATTTATTTAAAAAATTTGTTATATTCCACAAATGAGTAACGTTTTCCATGATTTACACAAGGTGAAAATCTTGACACACAATAATAATAAAAACATTCGAAACACGTGGGACGTGTGGGACAAGAATATTAATAAGAATGAAAACTTATCTATCAAAAAGTTGTCGCCTTATTGATACTGTAAGTATTTTGTTAATTTGCCTTAGCAGTACCAGTTTCAATGCTATATTAAAGGTAATTCAGAACACTACCACTGTGAAGCGTTGCCGTCAAAAATGTGCAGTTTAGAGAGAATATCTCATGAGTTTGTTTATCTATATGTGAAGTGTTCTGACCTTGACATACCTTCAGCTTGAGAAAATTTCAGGAAATCATTTGATTACAAATAAACCGGGCGATAAGAAGCAAGAATTCTAATTGTGGCTTGTGGAATAAAATCTATAATCATTTTGCTTTAAAATGGCAGGACCTTTCTTTACTGATGGTTATACAATCAGGTACATATTTCAATTCTTTTCTTTCTTTCACTATCCTACACAGTACCGAGAATTTCCTGAACATTTATAGAATTGCAATGCTCAGTAAAGATTGAGTAATTATTACAATTTTTGTCAAGAGAATTAATTAAACATTAGTAAATTTAACTACAATAATGTACTCACCCTACTGCCCCTTCTGCTTGCCTGTCTGCTAGGTTATGTTGCCTCACCAGAAACGCCAAAAACACTTTAACTTTCCGTTTTCACTAAGTTTGTAATTTGCACTATAAACTTCAATAAGAACTAAATGCTATTTATCATTTTACCACTGTTCACATTACTCAAACACGGGAAAAAATACATTCTTTTAGTAGTGTTGTTCAAAGCACGTGCAGGTAACGCATGTTTCCTATGACTGGCATGGTGGTACTCATGATATATCACACGATAATACGACTCACAATAGTTGAAATAATAAAATAATTAGCACAATTAAAAAAATTGAAAATAAACTAATATAATAATAATAAAAAGAAAAATGAAGGTTTTAATCACTGTATGTAAACGATTATTATCATTAATTAATTAATTAATTTTAGTGATCTACTATCTAAAGACGGTGTCACACTCGAAGTAAATAATGAATTGGCTGGTATCGAAGAAGACTATGAATACTCAAGCAATATCTTCATGTCCAATAATGACATTTTAAAACATTTAAATATGGATGATGAAAATGATACCGAATCTACCAATGCAGAGCAGTTAATGTTCAATTTAAATTTGAAATTTGATACATTAAGAGAAAAAATGACAGATTGTTTAGGAAATGGAAAGGTATGTTTCTTTGAAAAATTTAGTTCAAAAGTTTTATATCAATTGTATTAGAAAAAAATCATAATTTCCTTCTATTTCACAAGATAATGAAACTCGTAAAAAAACAAGGCGTTGGAGAAGTAGTACCTGAGTACTCACAAGTTTTTATAACTTACATTGGAAGTTTCGAATATAATGATGAACCATTTGATTCCTCTTATGCACATGGTTCTGGACCAGAATCATTTGTTCTCGGTCAAGGTGGTCTTTTACCAGGATTAGAACTTGGTATTTTAACAATGAAAAAACATGAAGTTGCCGCATTTCTCATAAGTCCAGAATATGCATATGGAATATTAGGTTGTCCACCGAGAATTCCAGGCAATCAGGAAGTTTTATTCATTGTTAATCTCGTCAATTTTGTCGATCAAAGTCATATTAAGGAATTCGAAAAATTGTCTATAGAAGAGCAAAAAGCCTTTAAGGCATCCAAAGGAAAAATTTTATCTCTTATGGAAACTGGTAATGGAAACTTCAAAAAGGAAAAATCAAAACAGGCTATAAGAGAGTAAGTAGACACAAAATCACGAATTATATAAATAATTAATAGAAGAGTTCATTTCTTTTTTTTGTAATTATTTTTCAGTTACTCGAAAGCATTGAAAATGTTAGAAGAAGCTCGATTGAATAATGATGAAGAAGAAGAGGAACAGAAGAAATTGTTGTCGAGAATTTACAATAATTTGGCTATCTGCTTTAACAAAGAAAATCGACCTCGGAATGCCTGTATCGTTTGTCAGAAAAATCCCAATCCAAACGCGAAATGTTATTTCAAGTATGCCTTACAAGTTTATTCTTTAAAAAAAATATCTTTTTATAAACAAATGTAAAAATTAATGACTAAATTTATTCTAGTTATGGAAGAGCATTGATAAAATTAGGTGAATATGAACAAGCCAAGGAACAATTATGGAAAGCAAGAGAATTGGAACCTTCCAATAAGCAAACGCTACATGAAATAAAATTGGTATGAATGAACAAATAATAAATCTAAAATAACAATTTGAAATACAATTGAATTAACTCAATTTTTTACAGGCAGATGATTTACACACAAAATATAAAGATGCCGAGAAACGTTTATGGTCGAATTGTTTAAAAGTCACAAAAGAAGATGCAGCAAGGTCAGAGTTCGAGAAAGTTGCACATGAAATATGCAAAAATTTTTTAAACGACAACAATTCCGTACGTTATCCTTTACCTGATGGTTTAACACCAGCAGAGGATAAAATTATTCGAGATATTGCAATAAGTCACGGCCTTTCTATAACCAATCATAAGCGTTATGGAAAGGAAATTGTGTTCCTCACGAAATCAAATTATTAATTTGGTGATAGTAACGTTTTTAATTGTTGACTAAGCGTTACATTGAGATTTACCAAAGCTGATGTGAAAGGATAATTATTTTTCTATCAAAACCAAATGATTAGTTAAAAGTAAGGTTATTTTAAGTATATGTTAACCAAAATTTACATTAATATTTCAAATTTTTTTGATATACTAAAGGAAATAAGATTTTGTTTAGAAAGAAATAATTGTTACTCATTGAAGTAAAAACTAGCAACTAAGAAACAGATTTACGTTAAGTACTTTCATTTTTCTTTGTATTATATGTATCAAACATTCACATATGAGAAAAATTTTATGTTTTGTTAAAAGTTATTAACTTTTAAGTATATTATACTTATGTAATATTTAGTTATTGAAATAAATTTTGTACTTTTGTAAAATTCCGTTTGTCTTATTTTCGAAGAATGCGTAAAATTTGGAAATTAAATTTATAATTATACTAACCGTTCGTTTTACTACGAATAAATTTTCTACAAGTTCAGCGGGACGAAATTTTTAAGAATATGTGTTTGTTTTTTTTGTTTAAATGATCTATTGTATAAATAAAAAGTCAGTAATTTTAGACAAACGTTTTTTTAGAAATAAAACTTGGTTAGAACTGAGTTAGAAGCCCGCGTTCTTTCGACCTGTGACCTTTAAGTATAAAGGTAATTTCATACTCACAATCAATAGCTCAAGTTCCAGTTTAAGTTCGTCTCATATATAAAAATGTTGAAAATGTACCCTCTCCAAGATTTACAAGATGTAATAATTTACAATTAAATCTGTAAAGAATTAAATGTCTAATGAATTAAAATTGAATTGTCCTTCAGGTAACCTACGGTTTTATTGAACTGACCTATATTACCTATAGAAGGGTATTCATTATTTACTTACCTAGCCCTGGTCTACCTGCTCTGCCACACGTACTTCATGCAACAATTGTGACAAGTGAACAGATCTTAGGTACTTGAATCATGGTGCTTCTGCTATTGTCCCATAATCAGCTGATAAAAGATTTATAATTCAAGCTACACGAGTTTTTAATAAATTTTAATGTTTATTTTGACGCTGAGGTGCATGTATTGAATCAGTGAGATCTATGAAATTCAAAACGTAAATTTAATCGTGGAGTCTCCTTTGAGAATCTGTGAAGTAAGTAAAATTTCTTTCATTTCTAGATGTGCTTGTCATTTGAAATTTGAAAGTTATTGTTATGCAAAGTAACTTTGTTTATTCCTGTATTACCTTCCTAATACTAAAAACATTTCTCACTAGTATTTTTTTCCTCAAAAAATTTTATTTCCTTTTAATTTTATTTTTTGTTTTTTAATTTAAGAGTACCGTTTTAAATATATAATCAATAAAAAATAAGATTTATTTTCTAATCACATTTGCACCTGCAAAATAAATGAATATGTAAAGTGGAAATTTAAATGTTGTTTATTTCAGACTTGAGAAAAATGTAAATTTATATTTAGAATACTTTTTATAGTACTATGTATTAGTAATAGTGAAAACTGCGATGCATTAACTATATATTATCACTCGATTGAGTAATAAACTTAGAATACCAAATATAATACGGAAAAAAAATGATTAAATTATATTAATTTAGTATTTTATGAGTTGGCAATTTTTTTGTTTGTTATTTATTTTCTTAATTAAAAATTAAGAGTAATGTTATATAAATATGTAATATATTATACTATTTTGTAATTTTGCTATTTATTTAGTTATATTAATTAAAAAAAAAATTGTTGACGGAATTTTAATGGAGAAAATTAATTATTAAAAAAATTGATAACATTTTTTTCTATTTTCTCTCATCTCTTAGTTTGAGATCATTTTTCTCGGGATGACGTTATGATACCTTTTTGTTGTAGTAGTATCATGAATGTGCTTGTCAGCAATTTCAACTGCTAAGCGTGCAATCAAGTGCCGGAGAATATCAGGCACGTTTTAAGTGAATATGCGTCTTTTGCCTACTTAAAAGCACAAAACGAGATACGATTCATAAAACGAACATTCTATTTTCATATTTATTTTACAACGATACACTATTTTATTTCTAGTTTTTATGTCGTCTTAAGAAAATACTTGAAATTATCTTTAGTGTGATGACGATTTAGATAATTTTATCACTTGATAACAATTTTTAATCTCATTAAGAAATATTCATTATTTCTCTGAGAGAAAAAAAGAGCGTTTATTTCTGATAAATTAATGTTTTCGTTTTATCAAAATAACTAAGATTTATTAAAATTATTATTATTCTTTAGGAACTACAACTGGATAATGGGTAACGCAGGAAGTAATCAACCTGTAGGTCATCGTGAAAGTAATTCCAGTTATCATCGTCGACATAGTAAAGATCAACCTCCTCCATCCCCGAGTAAAGAGGGCCAGCCATTTGTTTTTGAAAAAGCACCTAATAAGAATCTCGTTTTTCAAACATCTCACGAGGATGATGAATCCTATTTTACAAAGGTTTTAAGAAAATATAACTAATTTTTTTTGATTTTTTTTAATTATAATAATAATTTAATTTTTGTGTAATATTGTGGAAATTTTTTTTAATAGAAGGACCTACAAGATAGCAGCAATTATAAACAACGACCGCGATCAAACACCGTATCCGAAGGCACTAAAGTTGCTGACAGCAAAGTACTGCCAACTGTTTTTAAATGGGAAGGTGGTGGTAAACAAGTTTATATTAGTGGTACATTTACTGATTGGAAAACACTGCCAATGGTTAAAAGTCATGGGGATTTTGTAACGATAATTGACTTGCCAGAGGGTGAACATCAGTACAAATTTTATGTCGATGGTGAATGGAGGCACGATCCTGGCTTGGTAAATTAAAAACTATTATTTTATGATTAATTTTAATTTTTAAATTGCAATTTTCAATCCAAGTCTTTCGCTCACGTTTTTTTTAATTAAACATTCCTTTTTTAGAAACTTGTGGACAATGGTATGGGTTCAAAAAATAATTTAGTGTCAGTCAGAAAATCGGACTTTGAAGTCTTCCAAGCCCTTGCAAAAGACAGTGAAGGAGTCACCAGTAGTGCCCAAACGGAATACGGTCAAGAGATTCCACCATCTAAACCTTGGGAAAAATCGCCAGGACCCCCGATTCTTCCACCTCATTTATTACAAGTTATTCTCAATAAAGATACACCTCTATCGGTAAATACTATGAAACTTTATTTCTTTAATAATAATAATAAATTAATAAATAAGTAATAATTTTCATTATGATTGATGTATTTTCAGTGTGAACCCACTCTTCTGCCTGAACCAAACCACGTTATGTTGAATCACCTTTATGCCCTAAGTATCAAAGACAGTGTGATGGTCCTTTCAGCTACGCACCGCTATCGCAAAAAGTACGTCACTACATTATTGTATAAACCAATTTAAATTCCGAAAATGGAATACATATAATATATATTTTTTTGTTTGTTTTCTTGGACAAAATCGCGGTGTAATGATTTTTAAACACAAGACGATCTCTTTCAATCTGTGTAAATAAACTTTACACTCGTATGTACCAAATTAAAAAAAAAATTAGCTGCAGACGATACTATATACGTCGTTCTCGTAAAACACACAAGTCGAAAGAATTCTATAAAATGTAAAATAAGAATCAAAATAACAAAAGAAATTTGCTCTTTTTTAAAATTAAATTTTAATATTTTAACGTTAATTGTGAATTAAGACTTGTGTATTTTATAAAAAAATACTACTCTTGTAATAATGGAACTTAATTTTTCGAATTTTCATTGATTTCAAAAAATGTTATTTGTCTAAAATGAAAATTTTATAAACGTTAAAATTTTCATAAACTATATATAAAAATATATATATATATATATATGGAAATAGCTGTAGCCATATATATAAGTATTTAGACTGAATAAAGGCTACTAAATTTTTATACGTTGAAATATATCAATAAATATTTCAATATTTGATAAATTTTTAACAACTCAGTGGAGTTTGAAAAAAAAATGATGAATGGAAAATGTATCAATCAGTTTCTTTTTCGAAGCCTGAATAATACATTTTTCTTTTCGATCATAAGAAAATCATTAGCGAAATATTAAATACCAAATAATTATCTTTCGATTTAATATTATTATAGTTATAAATTTACTAAATAAGATAAAATTTCTGTTTTTTATTTTTAAGAGGCAAATCTTTTAAATAAAAAATTGAAATAATTTTTAAATATTGAAGACAAATAACATTAGATTAATCGTAAAATTCGAATATATTATTTCTAAATTTGTTAAAAAGAAAGATTTATGTAACGTTATTTTTAAAGAATTCTCAAACGTTACAAAATGACAAAAAAAATGTAAAAATTAATTTGCGCTGCAGCGTCATTTAGCTTTAACAACAAACCCCATTTTTGCAAAGACTATTTTTTTTTTGCCTTAAAGTACTTGCATATCCACAAACGATGTGAGAGAATGCTTGTTACTAACAGAAAAAAAGAAAAAAAAATTCTATAAAAAACGTTCTAGATAAGGTAGAATCTAACAATAATATTATAGATTTTTGGAACGTTTGTTGTACCTAAAGCGATTGTAAAATATTGTAATTATTAATGCGAATACTGTATTTATTAAAAGCGAAATATTTTGAATCGAGATACCTTTCAAGCAAGACTTTTGCATGTACATATACATATTAGTAGTCATAGGTACTTAATATTAAGTTAGGACTCGCATTTAAACGCAGAATTCGAGTAAAAAAAGCATATTTTCCATTCATGACTAATTCTGTTGACTCACTATCAAAAGTTACTTTTCTTTAAGGTGGTTTAAAACGCGACAGTCTCTAGTAAATGAGATTTTCAAAATATTTTTACTCTTTTTTTCAAAGAACTATTTGTCAGTTTTTATTGGACAATTTTGTTTTATTTTTCGCTAATTTCTTAGTTTCTGTTATATATTTTTTGTTAAGTTATTTTATTTAAAATTTATTTTATACTTGTAATATTTTTGTTTTATTGTGACAGAGAAATTTTTTGAACAATATTTAATATTATTTATTAAATATTTTCAAATTTATTTTAAAAATTTTGTACCTACCTTAAAGATTGTAAATAATTTCTTCAGAATTCATTCGATTTATTGCCTATTTGTACAGGGTTCAATTTTAATAAACTTTTTTTTTGTGTCTTTTGTGCCATAAGATATCGAGTTACTAGCCATGAAATGAAAATTTGAATAATTGTAATTTTATATTCTCATTTATTCACTATGCCGAACGTGGAATTCACGCTAAATTGTACACACAATCAAAAATAAGAATATTTGCAATTTGTAAACAACAAAAAAAAAGCAATATTGTTATGCCTACAACGTTCTTAGGCCTTTTTCTCGATTTCAAATCATGTTTAGTTTATAATTGTCAATATACATATATATAAATATTGTAAAAAAAAAATTCATTGCGATGGAAAATTCCTTTATTGGTAAAAATTTATATTTTTTGCTTTTGTTAATTTATTTTATGGTAACAGGTCAAAAGTTTTGATGTTTTAAATTTTGAGAAACAGTTTTACGCGCAATAACACCAATTATTATTATTATTATTATTATTAACAGTTAAAAGTTGATTGAGAGAAATCGAAATCGACAGTCTTCAACGAATAAAGAAATATGCTGCCAATGAATTTTAATATCTTTTGTTTTCAAGAAAAATTCTTTTAGAAATATTTTTGTTTAATTTTTTTTGGGGGAAAATGTATTATTTATAAGGGAGAGAGAAAGAGAGACAACTCGTGGCTTTTATAAATGGAAAACCTTTGATCTTTGTGACTGTTGACTTTAAAAATTTACAATTTTTTTAATGTTACAATCTTTCTTTGTCAGGCTTTATGTAATAATTCTTTTTAAAAAGTTTACCTTCGAAAAAAATTCTTTTTGAATATTTTCCTTAAGACTAATTCGAATGTTTAAAGTTTAAAAAAATTTTTTTTTCTCAATAAAACTATAAATGATTGTTAATTTCTTCAGTGTAAGCGAAAGGGGGTTCACTTCTTGTTTTCAAAAAATATGATCCTGTTGCTGATTTATCAACATATTCGCCCATTAGAACGGTTGATTTACTTTCACAATTTTTATTAACATACGAATCCCATGTGTCACATTGCGTCGCAACTAGACCACTTTTCTTATTAATGCTCTCAGTGAAATACGAATAAGATCTTCCGTGGCTGCAGGCCTCTGAAAAAAGTATATACACATTTAATTAATAATATTAAATTGTTAATTAATTTTTAATAGTAGTAATAATAATAATTATTTACTGATTTGAAAAGAAAGGTAGATTTTTACCTAGTAATTCGGGAATACAACAACATCCAGGTTGCACGGCTGTACCAGCATTTGGATAAAAGTCAATATGACCCAATGGTTGTAAAAAACCCAAAACTCCTCCACAGGAATGAATAACATCGACAAAATTAGCGTCCGATGGATCTAAACGTTCTTTTTCTGTAGCGAATATATGAAATCCAGGAAGAGCAGGATCGAGTCCTGTAACTCGACTAATTCTTCCAAATTTTGTTGCACTTCCTGCATTTCCTGCCACATGTGCACCGAGTGAATGACCTAATATAGAAATTAGAAATTAATCTTGATTAATTATTTACTAAATCAAATGTCAAAAGTCTTACCAATGAAGTGAATATCCTTTGGGCTAAGTCCAGTTTCGCTAATTAGAAAATCTATAAATTGCCCCGCGTTCTGTCCAACTTGCTCTGTATTACGCATTGGTCCAAGATAAAATGTACTTGCTGCCAAAGGTTGCCAATCAACGAGGAATACATTATAGTCACCATTTTCTAAATATACTGGAAAAAATTTACAAAAAAAAAGAAATTAAAAATTATTTATTAAGAAAATTTTCTTTAGGGAATATTTTTTTTTAATATTCTTTTAACCATTCTTCATTTCAATTTGACTAGCACTCAATGCGCTCGATTTCCATCCGTGCGTTATAAATTTCGTTTTTCTCGATGGTGAAAAATCTGAATTCTTTAATGCATTCATATTATTTAAGAAAAGGGGTGTTCCCTTTTCTGCATTCGATCTACAATAAAGAAACAATGATTAGAAACGGTAAAAACGAATTTATTATTAATTATCTTACATACCTAGTGTAAAGTATGTACGAGACAGCCGAATTGATGTCCAAAATACCGCGTGTCTCGTTTTGTAATTCTTTAAGAATTGCAACCTGTGGCTTGTCATTTCCATCAGGCATAAATATCCAGTCCACACCATAGCCATCATATTTTCCTTGAAGAATACTCGTTACCTCAGCATTTGTTAAATTAATTATAATGGAAATTAGAACCGAAAAAAAAATAAATATCATCTTTTCCAAAAAATTACAATTTTTAGAAAAGCTCTCGCAGCCACGGAATGAGAATAATGTTTGTTCATGGAAAATAAAAAAGTCCACGTTTTTATAATGTTTGACAAGAAGTCAAAGACCCTTTTTTTCTGTTTCAAATCAGTGTGTTAATTTAAATAGCATTTAAATATGCGTACCCCTTGGTGTGCTCCACTTTTGATTCAATGTTTCTTTATCAACTTTTATGCGAAAACACTGCAAAAACAGTAGAAATTATCGTCGAAGGTTCAGGTTTTATTTCTAATCAAGTCCAGACTGACCATGATATTGTCTTATCAAAACGTGATGCCGTGGGTTGACTTATGACAATCTTTAAAAGTTTTTTTCTGCTGACAGGTAAATAAAACATTTGTTTATCATTGACGTATTTTTTCTTAATTTAATCAATTTTTTTTCTTTATTTGTCATAGGTAAATATATTTGTATATAATATTCTCATTTTACCTTAATGTTTATATTAATTTCCCTCACATTAATAGATTATAATACAAAATTATCAGTCGTACCACACTCAAAAATTGTAGCTAATAAATTTGAAAGACGAGCTATTTTATCTCTTATTGAGATATGTAATTCGCATTTATAAAAAATTATTATACATTAATATAATAATTATTCTTAATTTCTTAAATATAAGAAAATTTTCAGTTCTCTGCAATTATAGAAAATAATTTCTTTTTGAAAACACAATTTGATAATAAATTGATTATAAAAAAAAGGAAAATTTGTTATCCTAGGAAAAGTTAATTGAAATAAAATGCATTGCGACAATTAAGCGTATGTTAAAATCATGAATACTGTAGAAAATTCATAAGATCTTGATGCTTTGCCTTTTCTCGGTGATAAAGTTTGTATTGTATTCTCGCCAAATTCTCCATCGCCAAAACCACCGGCAAATGGAACTTCGGGGAAAATTTTTTTAAATACACGCGTTTCCATTTTCTTATTTTCAAGACGTGCAACACAGGAAAATATGAAACCCATTGTAAATTTTTTAAATTGTATGTTCTCTCGGAGAGTTATTAGTTTCTTCTCGATTTCCACTTCGCTGTAACATTTTTTTGGCACTATCACGGACCATGTGTGAATTCCTGGACCAGATAATGTCACAACAGTCACATTTGAAGATTTTTTACAAAAAGTCTTTTCACTCGTGCGCTTGCAATAGACAATATCTTTAACAATACCGCCAATCAGAGATAGTTTCTGTTTCGGGTACCTGCGAAAAAGTAGTTTTTAATTTCATTTATGAAAATATACACATTTTGAATAAAAAAAAACATTGTTTTGTTTCCTTTCTTGGCACTTACTTGCATTTTATCGTTTTCAACATTTTTATCGCGTGCTTATAACCATCACAATCGGAAAATACCATAATGCATTTAGATTTTTCATTGCTTCCAAATTCGGAGCAACTATGTATCCAGTCGAGGACTTTTTCCTTTTCCAAATTACTTGAATCGTCCAGCGAGAAAGTATTGACTTTAACTTTGGAAATGGTTGGAAAAAATACGCAAACGGCATCATTTTCTTCTAAGACGAGATCACTGGATATTTTCTCACAAGTTCGTAACATAACAGTTTCACAAGATGTTGGTAATTGGGAACAATAACAATCGGCAACGGAACCTTTTATTTTGATTATTTATAATAATTTAATTATTTTTCATTATGGAAAAAAAATGAAGAAGACAAAAAATGAAAAAATTACCTTTTATAGAATCAAATATTCTATTTTCAACATCGCCGGCAAATATAAGGCCCAACATTGGTTTTATTCGTAGATTATTGGCAATTCTATTGTCCAGATAATTATCACAAGACGCATTATTTTTTTCTAAAGATTTGCATAAATATTCAGAGCCTCTTGTTTTAAATTCATTTATTGCCGCGTCACGCCAGCATCTGGAAATAATTTTTTTCAGTTATTTAGTATTTTTTATTTCATTGGGGTCATTGATACAGGTAATAAGTTCTTTTTTCTCTGTACAAATTACATTTTAATCTTAGATAATTTTAATGTCCTTCTCTCAAATTCCATAGTATTCTTTCTCTAATGGTTTCGAATAACTTTTCTGTCTGTTTATAACAATTGAATTTAATTGTATTCGGTAGATTTATTTGATATTTTTGAATATCTTTTGTTTTCCATATCAAGGATATAAAATAATACAAAATTGTTTAAAATTATTTTATGTATGTTAAAACATTTATTTCAAAAAATATATATATAGAAATTACAGGAAAATGAATAAAATAATGTCAATTTTTTGTTAATAATACCTGCAAACCATTGCTGCAGCTGATAAGTCTTTTCCATTTAAAAACTTGAAAATAATTCTAAGAACATCATAGGTTAGGTCTTGAATTTTAGAACTTAATTTTTCACTTGCACTTTCAATTTTCTTCGATTTACCTTTCGTGACGCGACATAATTTTTTAGCCTGTTTATCCATTTTATCTGTATGAAAAAATTTTTAGAGCCGATTTGTCAATGTTTATAGTTTATTATATTTATTGAAATTGTTTACTGTACATTTCCTTGTAAACTTAGCATGCACCTGAAATTGATTAGGTTCAACAAATTCAGGGGCAGACAGAGCTGCCAACTAGAAGACAAGGAGTTCTCCACATTGTCAGTATTGGCGCGCGTTAATTTAAAAGGATTTGTTTCGGAAAAATATTATTTAAATTAAATTTCAACTTTTGTCAGAAACAAATTTCTTTTTTGAAATATACAATTTGACTCTTGATTACAATTGAACTTCTTTCTATAAAGATTCATTTCTTTCTTTGACAATGTATAATATATATTATACTCATTTAAATATAATATAATTTATCGATGATAATATTAAAATCTGTAAATGATTATTTAAGATAACAAAAATGTTAAATTATAAATTACTTGGTTGATGGCATTTCTTTCGGCTTGATGTTCAAAGTCAGCAATGCCAATACCAACGATATCGGGATTTGTCGATATTTCCACGACAACGGCACAATTCTTTGTCGAATGCGTATCGAGTTTGGTTGAATAATATGTTAAATAAAGGGGTTTCAAACATTCGATAAATTTCACTTTCAATTCATTTACAAAATCCTCCGTAATATCGCAACTTGAGGTCTTTATTAATTCATCTAAACTTGCCAATTGTTTGAGGATTTCACAACGTGTATCATCGTCGTAGGATTTTTTTAAATGTCGATGATAATCATCCAATTTGACACCTAAATTGATTTTTTTTTGTGGAATTTTCGTTAATGTTGAATATCTTTCAACAGCCAATGCATTTGCATCGTTTTCACGTAATTTCTCTACATCATTTTGTAGTTCAATTTCGCCGGAATCAATTAAATCTTCAACGACTATTTGAATTTTTTCCAGCATTCTTCTTGCTGCTTCATGTTTCGCTTGTTTTTTGGTTGTGGCAACTCCTTCTTCTTTGAATGATGACACAATGCAAGATATTGTAAAAACTCTAGCATGAGGTGGACCCACATCATCAACTTCTTGGTACTCTGGCAATTGAAGATTATTATCTACACACAATTGCTGTAAATTAAAGGTATCATTTAAGAAATTAATATGTCAATGATTTAGAAAATTAAAAGAGTTAGAGTTTTAAATTATCTGAAATAAAATGACTTACTGCCAAGGCTCCAATGGCATTTAAAAAGGGCATATTTGATGTACGTTTAGGCGAAACTGTTGTCTCAGTTAGCAAAGGTCTTCTTGCAGGAGATGGAGCAGGTGATTCTTGCAATTGAGGATAAGCATGATGAGCAGCAATTGTCTCTAACATTTCTTTGGCAGCTTCGTGTTTAGCGTCTTTTTTACATCTCCCTGTGCCAATTGCCACAAATCCATCGCAAGAAACTTGATACGTAAATGTATTATCATGTGTACCTCCACCATCGTAAATTAATTCATAATTAGGTACACTTTTCTTTTTAGTCATCATTTCTTGTAAAATTGAAACCGGTGTTTTGTTCATATTTTTTATTTGATGATATTCTGAAATCAAATATATTATTTAAAATAATAACCTAATTGACAATTAAACAAAACATAGATTTTAAGGTTAGGAATTCCTTTTAGCAGCTAATTATTCTTTTTAGTAAATTATACAAAGTAATAATGATTTACTTACTATTAACGAAACTTCAACAATGAGCGATTTTTGATGATTTACATTTTAACAACTAAAATTCTAATAACATTTGCCACATTGACATTAATTCAACTGTGGAACCTCTTCATATTATGTTGTAGATTTGTTTACACCGTTCTTAGATTAATTTATAAGATTTATAGTTACTCTTGTTCTTAAACGAATCAATAAAATATATAAGACACTAAATTATATTATTATATATTATAAATTTGATAAATTTGTATAGTCCAACGTATATAAGCAATTTTCAGGTTATGTTGAATGTTGATAACGGTGATAACAAAATGACACTAGGAGCTTCAAGTAGTCATAGGTATGATGAAAATGATAACAAAAATAAACATTTGTTTTCGATTCGAGTACATTTCAAGATTTTAAAACTAAAGAAACTAAAATTCTAGTTGATTCTTTTCTGAGGATAATCTAAAGTCAAATTTCCGGTTTTCAATTATGCTGATTTTTCTTCTTCTTTTTGTTAATTCGATTCAAAATTGTACAGATATGGATATTAAATTTATTAGGGGCTCAAAAATGATCCATTAATACCAATATTATTATTTAGGAAATAGTTATAAGTGCGCCAATTATAATAAATATCTTTCAGTGGTTTAATAAATTTTTAGTCAGACTTGA
>JUFY01016467.1:0-10451 GCA_001855655.1 Leptopilina clavipes | reverse complement strand
CCTGAGGTCAAATTACATCGATATAAGTCAAAAAATCACATTCCGAAATTTTCACCAACACAATGCTTCCTATGAGGAAGCAATACATTTTTTTAAAATATTAATATTCAAATAATGCACTTACTGTCAAATCCAAGCAATTTTCAAAATTCATCTTCGTTCATCGTCCGGTTTAACACTATTAATTGTTTAAGAAATTAAAAAAATAGATTTTTTAGTTCCTTTTGCAATTATTCACAATAATGGTAATTTTAATTTGTTTTATTTTAAACAAAATGTTATTTAATTTTTAAAAAACTTAATATTTAATAAATTGCATAAAAATTTATATTACTAAAATTATAAATCTATGTTATTATAATTAATAATTCATTTTATTAAATTAAATTTGTTTTTGTTAAATTTATGTTCTTCTTTTCAAAAAAAAAAATATTAATAGTGAGTTTTAATTGTTTATGAAATAAAGTCTAAATATCTGAATTTATCGTGTTATATATTTTACATTATTTTACACGTCAAAATAAAGCACATATTGAAAAAAAAATTTTCAATTATTTTTTTTGATTGCCTCCACGATTGGGATTCATCTGATTGGACCTATTGTCGAGGTCTGCTTTTGTTCCCGATCCATGATAACCGGCTTGATGGCCTGGACCAGATTTTTCATGGCTTGGATTGCACTGGTTTGTGCGATTACCTTGAAAACGATACACTGAAAAAAAAATTTATTTGATTCAATTAATTCAAATTATTTGAAAAATATTTATTTGAGTCAAATATTTTTTATTTGGATCGATAAAATATATATTTGTTTCAAATAACTTGAATTATTTAAATCACACTTATTCGAATCAAATAAATTTTATTTGGGTCAAGTAAATAATTAATTGAATCTAATAAATGAATTCATTTAACTCAAATAATAAATTATTTAAAACAATTAATTTATTTATTTGATTGAAATATTTGGTTATTTGATATAAATAAGAATTATTTGACACAATTAACTTATTTTATTGATTCAAGTAAACTAAATTATTTAAAACGAATAACTTATTATTTAGCGCAAATACATAATTTTTTGAAAACAAATAAAAAATATTTGGATCAAATAAATAATTTATTTTATTGAAAATAATGAATTAATAGAAACAATAATTTTTTTAATCATTCAAGATAACCTTTAACTATCACTGTAAAAAGAGTGGACTATTTCAAATGGATACTCTTTTAAATACAGTACGATTTTAATACCGCATAGGTCTGTTTTAATACCTAAATGTGGTACCAATTGAAAACAATTGGGATCTGAAATCGTGACGTCATAGCTAAAGTGACGTTTCAATATGGCTTCCGAAAGCAGGTAGATTGTAGACGATTGTAAACAATTCTATGTGGTGCGTGATTAAAAATAGTAAAATAAATATTATTAAAACGTAAAATTAAAAAAAACCGCTATGAAATTGAACATAGCTGACGTATGTGCATTTGCTAATGCAACTCCTTTGACTCGAAATTTTCTTGAAGGAAAAAAACTATTACAAGCGGGACATCTCCTGTTTTGTGGAAAAGAGGCAGAGAAAGGAAATTTAATTAATATAATTTCGTTTTGCATACAATCGTCAAAAGTAAAAGGTGTACCACATGAAATAAACGGTTGTTTAGTAAATGGCAACATTAAATCAATGAAATGTTCGTGTACAGCTGGCCAAAGCCAGAAGTGTAAACATGTTGTTGCAACACTATTATTATTAACAATGTAAGTATATATAATATTTTAATATTTATTAAAATGATAAAGTGTAATAATTAATATTATTTTGTTATGAAAACTTAAATTAGAATAAAGATTTTACAAATGTTTGACACTATTAAAACGATTTTTTTTAATTTTAAGGTTATGTTACTACAAGTTTACGTATACATATTTCATTGAGTCATAACTTTTAATTTATATAGTTTTTTTGTATAAATATAGTGCTTTTATTTCAGTAAGGATACTGATGAGCTGGAATCTGCTTCGTGTACCGATAAACAATGTTTGTGGACTACTACTAGCTTTGAGCCTAAACGGAAGTAGCATTTAATTGGACAGCTGTGCAAAATAGGTTATGTTTGTTGTACGTGAGGTGCATTAGATTTCGTTTGCCACTGCATAGCGCACTTCTGCGCAAATTTAAGATACGCCTCTTCCGGTTAGGACGGACCAATCGAATTTAATGGGCCGTTTGGCCGAACTCTACTTATAGGAACTCTAGCAGTGGCAAACGAAATCTTACAATAGAGTTGGAAAGCAAGCGTCGTTGAAATTTTGCACACGTCATCAAAACGCGTTTTTATATAAACGCGAACTTATATACTCAATTTTGTTAATTTTTACACTATATTTATTTATTAATTAAACAAAGATTGTACTTTTACTTAATAAATCGGAAATTTAGGTCCGGATAAATATTTAGTTCGATAATTGCTAACTTCCAGTCGTGTTCACATTCATCCAGTCATTTTTATTCTACATCGATTTTTTTCTAAATGGAAACAAAAAAATGTTTAATTTCTTTCTGAAAAGTTGTAAAAGTCTTAAAAAAGCATAAATATCGCTTTGTATTATATATTTTTGCGGTAATTTCCCAAAAAAATGTTTTTTCGACCATGTATTATTTGAATAGTTAGTAACTTGTCCGGAAACAGCGCCAGCCAATCAGAACGCGAGGACGCTTGTATCGATTTTCCGATCGAGTGTCCGCGTCTACCCATCCCTGGCAATGGTGAGTGAACGGGGCTTTAAACAGTGTTGAGTTTCGTCACTAGGTGTTGTTGCTGCGAGCGACTTGGACATGGACAAACATTCAAAGTTTTCTCATTTTTTTGTTTTATAAATATATTTTAACGTTACAATTAACAATTTTGTTTGAAAGGAAACAATTTCGTTGATATATTAATTTCTGGGGTGAAAGTCTTCTACTCGAGCGAATGGAAAGTGGACGCCGCATTGCTGAATGACGACGTGAATTTTCCGGTGAAAACGACGGCGTGGACCTCGTGGCTGAAAATTTGGTGAGATTAATTTGATATTAATTGTTTAATGCACCTGTAAATACGATATTTGGTTTGTAAATTGAACAATTCGATATTTTTTCATCGAGTCGGTTCGATGTGTAGAAATGCGACGTTGTCGAGATAACTTTACTTTTGATTTGCGACGCTGCAAACAAAGGAGACAATTTGCAAGTCGCGACTTGTTTTGTTTAATATTATTATTATTTTATTATTATTTTATAATTATTATTAACAATTTCTTTATTACTAATAATTATATCAAGTTACTATTTTAATTTACGGTTTTCGTAAATACATTTTTCATAACGCGGTGCTAAAATAGGCACTTTTTTGCACCTTGTTATTAATGGCTTCAATATTTTGTGAATTTATTCATGATCGTGGTTTTAAGTGCTTTGAAAATATGTACAATTTAATGATACAACTTGGTGACTTTATTGACAAAAGTGCGCGTTTGTTGATTGATTCTAGAAATAAAATAAAATTAACATTTACGCGATTACAGGTGCAGGTAATTATATTCGATAATGAGAATTTGATCAGTTTATTAGGACAGGTCAGAAAATATTTAACAATACACACAATAAGATTATATAATTTATATTTTTTTTTTACTAAATTAAAATTAAAAATTAAAGACTTAAAGTATATTACAAGTTCAAATTAAAAAAAATATAAAATAATTATTATATTAAAAATTATGACGAAAAATTATTTTTTAAATTTTTAAATTGGTCAATTTCAACTCGGAAAAAAAAATTTTATTTGTGACCGCTAAAAAATTTAATTTGAAATTAAAAAAATATAATAGTATATTATGCACACCAGGGAGGAAAACTCGAGTTTATGTGCCAAGCATATAAAAAATATTATTCATTTACTTGATAAATGTTGAATTTATTTTTATTTCTCATTAGAAAACAATAATTTTGAAAAATATCAATACAAGAAAAATATTTCGTTCTTTTGAACGTTCGCATCTTTAGTCTCATATATTAAAAATTATGACGAAAAACTGTTTTTTTTAATTTTTAAATTGGCAAATTTCAACTCGGAAAACCAAATTTTATTTATAATCGCCAAAAATTCAATTTCAAATTAAAAAGATATAAAATAATTATTATATTAAAAATTATGACGAAAAACTATTTTTTAAATTTTTAAATTGGTCAATTTCAACTCGGAAAAACAAATTTTATTTATGATTGCTAAAAAATTCAATTGTTAATAACTAACGAATTTTTTTTTTTTTTGTTTAAAAACTTAAGAAACTTAAAAATATAAAATAATAATTATTATTATATTAAAAATTATGATATGAAAAACATTATCGAATATTGCGTCGGAAAATTGTTCAATTCCGAAGTCACGTGCATGAGATTTGAAACAGAACAGTTTTTCGACATTTTATTGTCAAAATGAATTTTTTATTAAACTAATGTTTGCAAATCGTTTAAATTGACTCTTTTGAGATTCGGAGAGAATTCCGTCTTAAATAAAAAAATAAGAAAACCTTAAAATTACTCAATAATTTACAAAATTCTGAAACAATTTTCAATACTTCAATTAACTTTTTTTTTTTTATTTTTATTTATTTTTTTCATTTTTATTAACTTTTAGTGTTTGGTTCCTATTTAAATTTTAAAAAATTATTATTCAAGAATTAATTTGAAATGAAATCAGAATTTATTATTTTCAAAGGTTTTTTTAAATAAAAGAAATCGTTTTTTAACTTTTTGGGTTTTTTTGTTTCTTCTTTTTTCTTTCTTTTTTAAATGAGTTTTTTTATAATTATATAATGTAATTATATAATATAATGTAATTATATAATATAATGTAATTATATAATATAAATATAATTATATATAATATAAATATAATTATATAATATAATTAAAAAAATAATAATAAATTATTAATTTTTAATAAATTACATAAAAAAATAAAATAATTGATATTTCAAAATTATTTATTTGCACTTTTAACATTGCTTTTTTACTTAAACGAACAAAAATTCCTTGTAAATTCGACACAGAAATATTTAAAAAAGTAATTAATTTTCAATTTAACATGATTATTTTTACCCCTAATGTGATTAACGGCATGTGGGAGAAAGTCATGTTTTCGTACTTTTCTTTTTTCTCTAAAATGAAAAGAAATTTCAGGGGTAAGGGGTGCGACATAAGAGTAAGCGAGAAAGAGAATTCAAATTTGAATTGTCTGACTCGTTTACTCTTTTTACTCGTTTTACCCCTTCATTTTCGAAATAACCTTGAAAATATCGGAAAACTGACAAAGTGGTACCATTTCTCTTTTTTTTCAAACAACGAAATAAAGTACTTAAAGTAACAATAAAATTATGAAAACTGTACAATTCGACGCGTAAGACCCTGTAAATTGACAAAACAAAATTCAAAAAAATTTGAAATTTTCATTCGAAATTAGTAAATCGCTATTATCTCGAAATCTAGAACCGACAAAGTGTCCCTTTTCATTCGGACGTCCACATATTATAATTTATATTCTATATATATTTTTAAAACCGTGAACTGAAACTCGAAAAAACCTTTTTTTATTTTGAAGATCCGTTTGGGAAATTCTGACCAAAATGCTATTCTAAAATCTATGAAAGTTTAATTGTGAATTTTGTTTTTAGTTTTCAGGTTAAGAAATATATTACTTTGACTTTCCAAGCATGGATGATTGGAAGTATATCTGTCCGCTTAGAGCTTGTAATGCGAAATTTACAAACAAACGAGAATTAACATTCCACAAAAAGCGTCACAAAGGCGAGGTCAATTTTCATTGTAAATATTGCCAGAAACCCTTTACGTGGGAAGTAGATTTGTTGGATCACGAGCACCAACATTACATGGACAATTGGAGGGTGAGTCTTGATTTTTAAAAAATATTATTTAGTGTTAAGAGGAAATAAAAAGTTTTATTAAATTTTTTATAGAAGGCCCAAGCCAAGAAACAGCAGACTGAGAAGGAGTTTGGGAAGAAAGGCTGCAAATCGGGATCCACAAAGCAGAAATGTGCTACCTCGAGTTCAAAACCTATCGAGAAACGATCCAATGTTGCAGAGCCTTCTTTGCCAAGCTGCTCGTTTCATGCGCAACCTTCACGATCGCGATCACCAACAGCTGGTGAAGTGACTCCCGGATTGGGACCAAAGGTTAGAACTTTAAAATTAAAAAAATGTTCATGTTTTCCAGTTTAAAATTTTGCATTTTCAAATTTTATAATTTTGTTCTAGATTAATGCACCCAAACAATTAAAGAACGACTCCAGGAAGAGAAGTTTCAACATGGAATCATTAAAGCTAGCATCTAGCTCGGCTTCCGCAATTGTTGAAAAACGACAAAATGTTGAAGATTCCTCATTGCCAAGTTGTTCTACACATGTGCAACAATCCGGACCATTGCGAACACCGCAATCCGAGAAGTTGATTCACAATTCGAAAGAACCAAAGTTGGTATCTCTATAGTTTTCAACTAGCTAAATGTTTCCAAAGTTTCGATATTATAATAATCATTTATTTTTTACAGAAAAAGAAATTCCGGCGAATACGGCCGATAAGTAGCAGTAGCAGCGATTCCGGCGATTCTTACCAATCAGCGAATCTACTGCTATCAGAATCTGCGAGTGAAATAAAAAACGAGTCAAACGCTAAAGAGAGGAAATCGGGCGAATTGACAATAACTTTAGACTTGAAGGACGAGGCATCGAAATCGTCAAAAGCAGTCGCTGCTACGCAGTCCACTGCTGGACAGGACCCGAATCATTGCTTGAAATCCTTCAAGGTAAGATGAAATATGTTTTTATTAACTTTTAAGCCGAATAAGAAGAAATTTGTTCAACAAAATATCAATTTTCAGATTGATGAAACCAAGAAAAATACGACAAAATGCGACACTGCACCAAACAGTTCCTCTTCAGCGAGAGGCGACTCGGATAATTTTTCTTCTCCAAAACCATCAACTTCCAAGAAACAAAAAAGAAGAAAGAAAGCGGTAAAATCATCAACCCCCTTGCCTAATACTAGTGTTAAAAGTGCAGAAAAGAAGGGAAAAAGTGCTTCGAAAAATGAAAAGGACACAGCTGTGCCAAGCACATCGGCCGAGCCACCGAAAAGTGCAACAGCAAAAAAGAAGAAGAAGAAGCCTCCAAAATTATTCCAGAAAGAAAAGAAACAGGACTTCTTCGCAAGGTTCATGGCCTTGAATTCAATTTTACGTGATGACGATATTGCTGCTGCTGCTGCTGCCGCTGATTCTCACGAACAAAAAAGTTCCCTAAAAACAAAAATTGAACATGACGTGACAAAAGCAAGTCGAATGAAAATCTTAACGGCGACATTCCTCAATTTTATCATGAATAAACCAGATTGCCGACTTGCAGAAGAGTATGCAATTTACGGTTTCAAACATTATAAAATTATGAATTGTTTTAAAAAGAGAAGCGAAAAAAATTACTCGACTTGTAAGAACGAAGATCCAGAATTGTATGAATTGTTTGAGGAGTTTAAACGCGAAATTGCAGACGAGGAAAGCGAAGTCGATCCCGATCAATTCAAGAATTTCCAAGACATGAACGAAAAAGTAAATAAAGTGTGGAATAGTAAAGAAGAAGAGCTCAAAGCATACAACAAATACCGAATTGACAAATTAATGATCATTGATTGTCAACACATGACGGACCTTCTTATGCAGGCAGCGAACGAAATGGACAAAGACTTTGGTGCTCATTTATATACCCAAACTCCACGAATGATTGAAAAATATTTGCGATTCAAAGAGTTTGGTGTGCCGAAACAACAAGAAAATAATCAACAAACGGCACATGTCGAAAAGAAAAAAACAGAAAAGGACATTGCTGATGACGAAAAAAGAACAAAGAAGAATGAGAAAAGACTTGAAAATTTCAAGAATAAGAAAGCGTCCAGGAAGCAAGAAAATCAGCTTTTAAACAACGCAAATATCGAGCCAACTGAAGACGAGTTGATTGAAGCTCGTCGAAGTAAGAAGAGAAATTCTCGCGACAACGCAAGAAAAGATTACACCAAGACGACTTGCAAAAATCGAGAAGCTAAACGAGCAAGAAACCTGGACAAAAAGGATGACGACGAGAATAAAAGTGAAGAAGAAAAGAAGAGAAATCAAGAAAAAAGAATTAAAGAAAGGAACGCAAAAATAAAAACGAGAAAAGAAATGAATGAAAACCAGGAACAAAAGTTTGTTTTCAAAAGGAATAATAAAAAAGAGTCGTGGACACGAGCGGAAATAAAAAAAAAGGAGGGAAAAGTGCAACAGTTACTGTGCGACACACTTGTCCTCAATCAGTGTCGCGATGAAGAAATAAACAGTTATCTTGAAGAAATAAAGAAGGAAACAGAAAAGTTAAATATTATTCGTCTAGCGAGAAAGAAAGCGAAGAAAGAAGAAAAAGAGAAAAAAAAATAACAGCAAAGTAAGCAACGAGAAAGAAGAAGAAGACGAAGAAGAAGAAGAAGAAGAAAAAGAAGAAGAAGTCGAGCTATTAGATTTCACTGATTTAGATTTGCATTGGGAATGTTACAAATTTGTACCTTTGCTTATGAGACTTCAGAGAGACTTAGTTGAAGGAAGATCAAAAGGATTTGTACTTTTTCCAATGAAACGGTTTGGGGTGCAGCATATCACATATACTGCAACAATTTTAGAAAGAGACGTCCTTCCCTACTTGAAGGCAAATAAACAAGAGAAAAAAGTAGAGGAGATAAAACGAAAATTGAATCAAAAGGACAAGAAGGATGTTAAAAACCCTAAACAAGAAAAAAGTGAAAAGAAGCAAACAAAGAAGGAAAAAAAAGCAGCAACCATGGAAAAGAAGTACAAGAAAATGAGAATACTTTGGCAAGAACTTTTTGATTTGAACAAAGTAAATCAAGTAAGGAACAATAATAGACGTGAAGCAAGTGTACCCCGAAGTATGCAGACGGATGGTGTAAAGGTTTCTTTGATCTACGACTTCAAGAAGAACGAGAAACGAAATGACAAGAAAGTCCCGTCAAATGTGAAGAAAAAAAAGAAAAAAGTAAAGAAAAATCATTATCAGCGGTTAGTGGGCTTGGATCCAGGAAGGAAAGCAATCGTCGGTGGGGCAGTGCGACATGGCAATCCAAAAATTGAAAGAGATGCCACAACAAAGGTATCCTCCAAAGCACAGCATACGCCCGTCTACGTGAATGCTAAAACATTTCGATTTCGTGCTGGAGAGTATCGTCGAAAAAACCAACTGCACAAATACTCGAAAAGGATCGAGAAGAAGTACAAGGACTTCTTGAAAAAGAACGAAAAGTACAATGAGGTAAATAAAAAAGATCCGCGAAAGTTCCTCTTGCTTGCTAAATTCAACTTGAAACAACTGGAAATAAAGCAAGATGAATTAGAAAAGAGGTGCTTTCGTCACTTGCGTTTCAATAAACTGATAATGGTGCAACGAGAAGTGGACCGAGTCGTGAATTTCATCATGGGCGACAATGTGAAGGAGGAACCGTGTTTGGTATCAATTGGAACAACAACAATTGCACCATTCATCAAAGGACACGTGAAAACTCCAGTCAAGAGCATCGGGAAACGGTTAAAAGAACGGTCAAAACAAGTTGGCGAAGAGAGGCTCAAGATTGTCGACACCTTTGAAGCTTACACGACGAAAATGTGCAGCTCGTGTAACGAGGAGAATATTGTTTCCAGGTCCCCCAAGCGGTATGCATTTTGCCAGAAATGTCATGTCGTTTGGAACAGGGACATCAACGCTGGAATCAATATTTTGAATGTTGGCCTAATCAATGAAGACATATTGGATAGGAAGGATATTCCAAACGCCAGCGTATTCACGGGCATACATGATTCCAGCGTAAAGGACCTGTGATCCAAAAGCAGCCGCAAGGCATACAGAAAGTAAGTATCTATTTTCTATTTACCACTTGAAATTAAAAATATTTTATTGTTTGAAATAGTACCGACTTTATTTAATCTGAGTGTAAAAAGCATATAAATTAATAATTTTGAACATTTTAAATCACAATTATTTTAATTAGTTGAATCAAATATTTTTTATTTGGATCGATAAAATATATATTTGATTCAAATAACTTGAATTATTTGAATCACACTTATTCGAATCAAATAAATTTTATTTGGGTCAAGTAAATAATTAATTGAATCTAATAAATGATTCATTTATTAACTCAAATAATAAGTTATTTAAAACTATTAATTTATTTATTTCGTTTAAATATTTGGTTATTTGATATAAATAAGAATTATTTGACACAATTAATTTATTTTATTGATTCAAGTAAACTAAATTATTTAATACGAATAACTTATTATTTATTGCAAATA
>JUFY01016461.1:15988-27235 GCA_001855655.1 Leptopilina clavipes | reverse complement strand
TATTTTTCCTCTATTTTTTTTGAACTCCAAATTCTGTTGTTGTGTTAAATTTGAAATTTTTTTTTGTAGAATTATTCCGATAGAATTTGTTGAATTAATATTAATATTGATATTACTATTAATATTCGACAAAAAGAAATTTCCAATAAGACTGTTTATTGGTTCTATTTTTTACTGTTTGAAATTCAAATAAATTTATTTGAATTTTAAAAAGTAAACAATAGAAGAAAATAAAATTCAAATAAATTTATTTGAATTTCAAAAAGTAAAAAATAGAACAAAGTATTTCAAAATTCCGCGCCATGATATTTAATGCGCAGAAATTTGCAGTATTTCATTAATATTTCCAGACGAGAAAAAGTTATTTCCTATTATTATTATTATTAAGAGACAGGAAATATTTACCCGAAAAAGAAAAAAACAAAACAAAACAAAGCGAAAGAAGAATTTTTCAAAAAATTAATTTACAGAAAAAGGCAAATGTGTGTGAAAAAAATTTAAATATTTAAAATTTATATATTGCAAAATTTAAGATTTACAAAAATTGGGAGAAAAAATCGGATATTTTCTCCAATATTATCAGTAAAACACGTTATTGAAAATAATTTTTGTATTTGATTTTTGGGTGTGGTCCTGTATAATGGATGTGGATTCAATCTTCGTCTTTGAGGGGATGAGAAGGGTGAACGTGAAATGAATTTCCAGTGCATCCCCCGTTGATCAATAAAAGGTCATATCAGACAAAAAAACAACAATTTTCCAACTTTCTCGAGAGCAAAATCTTTCAATTATCATGAAAATTAACAGAGAAAACTTAAATATCGGCATTTTAAGTTGTGGATATGTCACATTGTCTGGAATACAATCAATCGTGAGTACATAATAATAAATTTAACGATTGTTTTTTTATTTTCTTAAAACCAAATTTTTTGTATTAAATTCAAAAATTTTTGTGGGAATTATTCCGGATAGAAGGAAAAAATTGACAAAAATTTGTTTTATTTTTCCTCTATTTTTTTTAAACTCCAAATTCTGTTGTTGTGTTAAATTTGAAATTTTTTTTTTTGTAGAATTATTCCGATAGAATTTGTTTTATTTTTGCAGAATTTTTTCTAAACAAATTCTATTGTGTTAAATTTGAATTTTTACATTTTACTTTTTGTAGAATTATTTCGATAGAATTTAAGTTTTCCAGATTTTAAAAAATTGAAACTTGTGTTAAAAAAAATTTTCTTCTTTTGCCAAATTATTGATAAAATTTGTTTTATTTTTCCAGATTTACGATCGAGTCTTAATATACGATCAGAGATCGTTTCTAATTTTTCACGTGGCCCTTGCACTCTGCATTTTATTGGCACCATCCTACGTGACATTGGCAGGAACAAAACTCTCAATTTTCACCAGTTACACGTGTCATTTAATTTTCTTTATCAGCATAAATCATTGGGAGAATTCAAAATTATTGCTTATATCATCAGCATTTCTTGGTCTTGGAACAGCTCTTGCATTCGTTGCACAAGGAAAATTTCTCGTTGAAAACAAAAAATCCGATGCAATTCATAAAAATTTGATAAATTTTTGGTTCTCCATTGCGACATTTCATTTTAATTTCAATACGGATATTCAAATGAAATTATTTCACATTGAAAATGTTTCTGAATTTACAATTAATGCAATTAATACGTTCATTGTGATTTTTAGTTTCAGTCTCTTTTTTTTTATTCAAGAGAAAAGTGAATATACATCGGGTGGCATTGAATGTATACCAAGTGAGAAATTTTCGAAATCTAATGAACAAAGACAACAACAGCAGCAGCAGCAACAACAACATCAACGCAATAGGGGGCCAATTTTTCATCTCTGGAATCCTTTGAAGAATATTTTTCTACTTGCAATCAGTTGGAAAATGTTGTTAATTTACATTATTACAATATTCACTGGACTATTGTCAAGCGCACAAAATAATGTCAATGATGTTTTTCCATTGACATTGATAATTGGAGAAATATGCGGTGTTTTATTTTACAATATTTGCATTTACAAGAAGGCAAATTCATTGAATATTACCTACGTGGGATATATGATTCTATTTATTTTCGTCTCCATAAGTTCCGCTGTGAGGGAAATACAATCATCCGAAAAAAGCGAACAAAGGGTGAGAATTTATTTTTTAATAAAAAAATATTTTTATTCAATCAAAAAAAATTTTTTCTTCAATCAAAAAATATTTTTATTCAATATTTTAATTATATTTTATAATAAAAATTAACGTATTTTTTAATTAATTTATTTACAGGCTGCGCACAATGAATCGAACGAGGTTGGCACAACTTTATTAAGCTTCTTATGGGACAATAGCTTTATCATGGAAACATTTTCCATTGGATTTGCAAATGTTTGTTTTCATACACAAATTTATTATCTTGTTGGAATATTATTTGCAAAAACTTGCACATCGGCGTTTAGTCTCGTTGGATTATTTTATTTTTTTAGTCGTTTATTTGGACAACTTTGTTATTTTCATTCGTGGTATCATTTATATTCAAGAAAAGCATTACTTGGTTTTGGAATATTTGCACTTATTGCAATTGCAATTATTCAATATTTTTATGTGGAAAAAATTTCCAATAATGCAAATAATAAAGTTGAGAGAATATTGAAAAATGAAAATTCGAAATTAAAAATTGTTAAAGCAACGAAAGTAATATCGCCGGAAATTAAAATGGTTTATGACGCTGGTTTTAATAATAACGATACGGAACAATTGTCAAATGTTAAAATTGAAAATACAAATGAGAAAATAGAAGGAAATTTAAAAATTAATTAATTTTCTCTTTTTTTTAACTTTGGCTTTATTGAAACTTTCATTATATTGTAAAATTACGATTTTCGAAAAAAAGTATTTTGAAATGAATATTTTATCTTTCCAATGTAATTTTATGACACAATGTCGCTAATTTTTCAACAAAAAAAAATTTATTTTTGTACTTATAAAAAATATTTATTTTCTTTTTTACGTTTTTTTATATAATTTTAATTAACAAACAAAAAGAAAAAAACAAAA
The DNA here is from genome assembly GCA_001855655.1 of Leptopilina clavipes. Classification (NCBI taxonomy): domain Eukaryota; kingdom Metazoa; phylum Arthropoda; class Insecta; order Hymenoptera; family Figitidae; genus Leptopilina; species Leptopilina clavipes. The sequence continues at coordinate 24,171 of JUFY01016461.1, read as the reverse complement.
AAAAATTGTAAAAGACTAAAGGAAAAAAAAAATATGGTGTATTTTGATGCTCAATGGTTTTTTAAAATATGTTTTTTAAGAATAATTTTATATTATATAGAAATAATCACTTGAGAGTAATTTTTAGTAACATAAAAATCAGGTACATCCTTTAGTTTTTGAAAATATATAGATACAATATAATTATGTATGTCAAATTTCAATATAAAAAATAATTAATCAGTGCATGTGAATGTTAATTGTAACAATAACAATATTATGTCAATAAAAAATACATTCATGTTCTGAATATATTTAAAATTTTTAAATGTACATTTAAAAATTTATTTTTTTTTTACTATTTTTTGTATATGCACTATATTTTACTAATTTTTATATTATCAATTTTTACTAATATTCTTTTAATAATACAGAATTATTCAAATGGGTTTTTTTAATTAGTAATTTTAAATTTCAAAAAACTTCGCGCTTTGTACGCAAGAGGGCGAATTTCGTTGCGCATGCGCTGTTTCATTAGACTCCCGAGTCAAGAAACTATCCACAAGTGTCATTTACTTTTTCCATGACAAAGAATCACTGTCAAAATATTTACGATTAATTAACAATAGTAAAAATAAAAAACATTTACACTAACAACAATTAATTGAAAAATTTCATCGAATTTGACTTCGTTTTCCAATGAGTGACGCCGCAGCCATGTTTGTTTTAGTTTTCGGGGGGATGAAAAGTGAACGCGAGTGTGTGTCGTTTTAAATCAAAAATTTTTGCTGGTTTATCAGGGTATTGTACTTTATGAATGGCTGACATTATCACCGCTGAACTTTCAGTGATGGTGAGTAATTTAATGAATTATGTTAATTCTGTCATTATCATCGTGCACTGTGTTTTCGGCGGGAATTTTGGGTTTTCAGGGTCGTTGGGATGCCGCCGCCGCCACCGCACTTTCAAACTTTCGATCGATTACAAAGCGGTCGCCGGAGACCGCCAAACCTAATCGACCTAATTTTTTTTTCTTTTTTATTAATTCATTATCGTTTGTTTATCAATGAACGATTATTTCTATAGCAATTCACTATAATTTGATTCGAATTTCCTTCATATTATTCTTTGCATGATACCAATTGTTCTCTCTCTCTTTCTCTCTTTCGTAAAAACGTTCGCAGCAGAGCGGCTTGGAGGCATCGTAAAACAAATCGATATATACACACTCATAAACCAACACAAACAAATGATTTCTCGCCGTGTTGTTGTGTATATCAGACAACAATCGTGGAAAATTGCAATACGCCCCTTTTTTTTACTCTTAAAAAGATCAAAAAAATTTTCCCGCGCAAATTTTGTTTACTTTTTTTTTTGTTTTCTTAAATTTTCATATTTTTTAATCTCTATCGTATAAATTATACGCATGATTCACAGCAGGTAAATTACTCTGTTTTGATAACGTTCTTATGACGTTTATAAACATCCATTAATATAGTTACTGGAATTAATTTCCAATTTTCTCATGGAAATTAAACCTTTTTTTTTTTAAATCAAAAAATGTATTTAAAGTGTAAATTTTAAAATATTTTTGTTATTAGTTTGATTTACCTTCTTGTTAAGAAAATTGTATCCACGTAATGAGGATGGTAGCATGAAATAATAATTCATAATCTCAGAGGAAATATTTCCCACGTTTATTCGACACATATTTTAGTATGATGTTTATTTTTGGCATTTTCTGTATCGTATTCACCTTACTCATGTGTTATTTGCTAAAGATAGAATACCACTGACTCGGTATTCTTGCTTTACTGGACTGGTCATGTATTTCAAATTTTGCCATATTTTTTTTTACATTCTCATTTTTTTAGAAAAATCTATTTTTCATTTTTTTCCTGGAGGAAAAAATTTTTTTTCAGTTACAATAAGGAATTTATGTTTTATTATTTTTATTTACAGTTTGAAAAAGAAATTGATGAATATTTTTGTTAATGTTTTTATTTGAATTTTGTTTTCAGGGAATTTAATATAGAATTATTGAGATGTGGTTGAGAAGTGAGCATGTGAGTCGAAGGCTGCGGGGCCGTTTAGGCACGAATAGTGTGCAAGGAGCAAAAGTTTCTGGAAGAAGAGTTCAATCGGGTGCCGTGAGAAAAGTACCGGCTATCAATAATAGCAGTCAACGTGTTAATACTTCAAGTCGATGTGGTAGATTATCACGTTGGAGGCGACGTTCACCAAATTTTCTCAAGGAGGTTCGAAGAAAATGATTTTTATTTTATTATTCCATTATTCTTACTATTCCATAAAAATGATATTTATATTATTATTATTTATTTCAGGCTTGTAAGGAAAACGTTTTACATTTTGCTAAAGCCGCTCCAATAAGACGTGAGCGTGGACCTCGTCGTCGAAAATGCATTAAAAGATCAATGGTCACTTCAACGCCGTTACATCGTTCTGCACCAAAACATGTAACTACTGTACGTTTCCTTATACTTGTACTAATTTTCTCCTATAAATGATAAATTAAATAAATTTTTCTTGTTCATCATTTCAGCCTTCAAAGTCAGCAAAAGTATCGAAACCAGCCGATGAATCCAAGGAAAATTGGAGTTTATCTGCATTGTCAGTTTATCCTGAACCATTAAATGTTACAGAATCAGTGAATTCCACTGCTCCTCAGGATCTTAAAATTTCTTCCAATGGTCTATCTTTGACCGAAATAATGCCATCATCAACCGAAGAACCACATCCCGATCTATCGTACCTTCTGGACGAAGAGGGAAATAGAACCAGTGGTAAAAAACGTTTCTTTGCTTTTTCAAATCAATTTTTCCCATTCGAATGTCAATTCGATCTGTATTTTATATTTTTCAGATATTCTTTCACTACATTATTCAGCATGTACGACAAACGAAACTTCCGAGGAATATTACAGTGTGATGCATTCGTCTTCAATGTACAATAATCGTTCATCTTTTCCAAATGAAAGATACTTTCCGAATTCCAAGTTTTCCTTTATCAATAATAATGAGAGTAATAATAGTGAAAAGCAAGTTGAAAGTGAATCTACAATGTATTCGAGTTCAAAATATAGCAGTGTACAAAGTATTTATTCGGTAAATTCGAATCATACTGATGCGAATTGCGATGAAAGATACAGTACCGAGGAAATTGAGGGTGAATATAATGATGTGAAATACATAGAAGTCGGTGGTGAGGAAATTGTCGAAAGTTGTGATGTCGATACAATGGTGACACATGTCCAGGACGATTGGGAACCATTTGATCCTTATGTATTCATTAAGCATTTACCACCTCTCACTCCTGCAATGCGAGCACGATGTCCCGCTCTTCCGCTTAAAACACGAAGTAGTCCGGAATTCAGTTTAGTTCTGGATTTGGTAATCTATTTTTCTCTATTTTAAAATTATGTAAAAATTTTCAATTTTCAATATTCGTATTTTTAACGTTTCTTTTCTTTTTTTTCAGGATGAAACTCTTGTTCACTGCAGTTTACAGGAACTTACGGATGCGGCATTCCGCTTTCCGGTTGTATTCCAAGATGTCACGTATACGGTTTTCGTGAGAACTCGTCCATTTTTTCGTGAATTTTTAGAACACGTGTCATCACTTTACGAGGTGATTTTATTCACAGCGAGTAAACGCGTCTATGCGAATAAATTGATGAACCTCCTTGATCCAACAAGAAAATTAATTAAGTATCGTCTATTCCGAGAGCATTGCGTATGCGTTAATGGTAACTACATAAAGGATTTGTCTATTCTTGGAAGAGACTTATCCAAAACTGTGATCATCGATAATAGTCCACAAGCCTTTGGCTATCAAGTAAATATCTTCCCTTTTTAACAAAAAATTTTTCATTTTTTAAGTATTAATTTACAATCAATTTTTTAATAACAATATGAAATAGTTACATTTAAAAAAATGTAAAAAATGTTTCTTACCATATTTTTTAAAATTTCAGTTGGAAAATGGAATACCCATTGAAAGTTGGTTTGCTGATCGTTCTGATAACGAACTAATGAAACTTTTGCCGTTTCTAGAAAATCTCGTTCACTGGGTAAGTGAATTCATAATATATGAATAATATGAATTTTATATTCTGGGAAGATTTAGTTCTTTTCTTCTTTTAGAAATTCTTTACAAAATTTTTCTTTTTTCAGGGTGGAGACGTTCGACCGCACATTAGAGATCAATTTCGTCTTTTTAGTTTTCTACCACCAGATTAACTTAAAGTGAAATTATTTCTAAAATAATGAAATCTGCCACAACTGAGTCGAGAAGAGTATTTACCTATCAATTTTAATTGATTGGTCATTTAACGGTAAAAAGTACATATAGAATAAACATAGAATATTTCTCGAATGTGAGGAATATAAATATTTCTTTCTAAAAGCATTTTCGAACGAAAGAAAAATTAAATATTTCCTCTTTTTTTTTTAATTTTACCCCTTAAAGTATCGTCACAAAGCTTTTAGCAAGAAATATTTTGTATGCTTCAAGGGCAATATTAAAAAAAAAAAAAAACGTTGATAATGAAATAATTACACGCGAGGTGAGCTTCCAATGGAAATTATAATTTTTTTAATTTTCATGACTTGAGTTTTTTTCACGAGACAAACTGGTTTTTGTTTCTGAGAGAACTCTTGAAATAATTTTTTCCCTTTTTAATGCAACAAAAAAATAGAGAATTATTTGTGATTCCTTGAGAAATGCACCTCGAGTGGAAATAGTAAAATATCATTAAATTTTAAAATAAATTTACGTAAATTGACTAATTTGTCAATAATATACAGAGCGTCACGTTCTTTAAAGCTTCCGAAATAAGCTAATACATATACGATATACGTTTTAAGAATATTTTAAAAGCTTTTTCTTTTGATATCTAGAATATTAAGTACTTTATATAGAAAGACATTTTTTTCTGCTATAAGCGTAGTTTCTTCAAGAATACAATAAAAAAAGTCCAATTTATGTTAATTTAAAAAAAAAGTCACAAATTTTAAGTTTTGATTTAAGATAAAAAAAATGTTATCTCATAAGAAACATTTATTTATAAATATATTTAATTTCGAAATATAAATTTTTTCTTTAAATTATTGTTCTGTAATAAAAATTATAGTCAGTATTAAAAAGATTTGAAAGAAAAAATATTCAAAAACTCGAGATTTAATTGAATAATAATTTAAAAAATTAATTTAGTATTTTAATTTATTGTGGAAAAAATATTTCAATATTGAAATTTTTATATTCTTAAAAAGAGACCAATGATCTGTGAGTGTCAATTAAATAATTTACGCGCAATTTTTTCATTGCAATGGCAATTCGCCTAGATATGAATTTTAAATTCAAACTTTTTCTTTCTTTTTATAAATTTAACACTTTTTTTCTGTATTTCTGTAATTTTTGTATTTCACTTTCACTTTACATTTCAGTTTGGAAATGCGCAAAATGTGTAAATTACACGTTAGTCATGTTTTTCATGTTTATTGAGTTCTATTTTCATGATTAAAAATGCACAATTTGGATTAATAGCGAGCGAATATTTTCATTTTATAAAACTTTCTTACAATTTAATAAACGATTTAAACTTAATTTTTGTAGAATAGAAAAAAAAATAGTTGAATGAAAAAAAAAAAAAATAGATAAATAAAAAAATTGAATTTTCATACAAAGTAAGCGCAAAGTCGAATTTTTTTTTACAAATATCACGCGCAAATTAATTTTCTCTCTCTCTCTTTTTTTTGTCTATATTGTCAAATGCCGTCACGCACAAATTGTGTGCTCTCTATTATATACATTTTGAGAATTCCGTTTATAAGAAATAAATAATCTCTGTAATCAAAATATAGATAGAGAAATAGTATTTAGGATGATTTCCATTTTTTTTCAAAAAAAGGGAAAACTTCTATACAATCAGTTATAAGGAAAAGCAATTTCAAATTGTAATAAATGAAAGCTTTCTATTCTGAAAATAGGTCCAATTTTAGATAAATAAATTTTTCCCTGCATTTTGTCTCTAAAATTATAATGAAATATTTATAATAAAAAATATAATGGATTCTATATACATATAGTCTCAAAAAGAAATATGCCATACATTATATAAACAATTATACGATACATAAAAATAACTTCAAAATGAATTTAAAAAAAAAAAAAAAACGCAAAATACATTTAGTAAAAATATTTATCTGAAATTATAAACGAGAAAGAATTTTGAAAAAGAAATCAGAAAATATTCAGATAAATATTTTTTCTTTTGTCATTATATTTGTAAAGGTGTAAAATTGCTTTTAAGAAATTCGTAGATAGAAGTTCATAATCACAAGAAGAAAAAAAAATAGTTATAGAAAAAATTGTACAAATTCGAAGGATAAATTCATTGATGACTATTAGAAAATAAAATGGAGATAAATTTAATTGAATTAAATTCAAAATTTACGTCAATGAAAAAGTCTTCGAAAGTTGAAAAAACGGCATTTTCTCATGGTTTTTTTTATAAGTATAGTAGAATAAGATTCTTCAAAATATATAGACACAATCACGAACTAAAGAATTGTTTATAGAGAAAATTTTTTAAACAATTTTGAAAATTTCAAAAATAGAACAAAAAACTCCAAATTGAAATTGAATGAAACATTTTTTTCTTTTCAAAAAAACAAAAAATGGAAAAAAATAATTTTCTTTAGTTTATGATTACGTCTAAACAAGATCAGTAAAACAAAAAACGAAAAAAAAAATAAATCGTTGTAGATGTTACACCTGTTTAGAGCACATTAATTAGAGAATATTTATAATCTTGTCATGTACATACATCGCAGATGTTATAGAATCGTAAATGAATTGTAGTTGTAAAGGAAACTCGAAACTTGCGCTTGTAAAGCAAAATGAAAACGCAGAAACATATTTGTGAGAAAATTTTTTGCATTTTTTTTTTTTTTTAGTTTGAAATGTTATATGTGAATTTTTCCTGTTACTATTCTTTAATTTTAATTCACTTTCAATCTGTTTTGTCAATATACGTTATACTTTATATTTTTTCATTGAATATTCTTTTGCACTTTATTTTTCATTAAATTAATCCTCCTGTTAAATTAAAAGAAAATATTTTATATATTTTACAATTATAGTGATGAATAATACAAAAATAATTTAAAAATATAGTTTATTTTCGTATTATTCTATATTTATATTTTAAAATTTATTCTCAATTGAAAGAAGAAAAAAATTTGAAAATTCGAGCTTATTGTATAACAATCGAAGGACAGAGATTTTATAAAAATAAAATCCCTTTCGTGTTTTTCAATTTCGCGTTATTTGCAAAAAAAATAAAAATAAATAAAAAAAATTGTAAATATTGTTGAAAATTAATTCACGTTATCTTTAATTTGATAGTCAAGAATTTATCGAGAAAAATGTTATTTCTGTAAAAATGAAATTTTCCCTATAGGAGAGAAAAAAAAACACGCAAGGGATAATTTATATTTTGTAATTAACGTAATTAGCGAATGGAAAGTAAAATTAAATTCGGGACAAAAGAATGTTTCTCTGAAAATAGCAAAGAGTTTTTCAGAGGATTAGTCTTCCAAAAAAAAAAAGTATATCCTGACTTTGAAAAAGTATTTTCAAAATAAAATAAACTGTCATAGGATAGAATTCGATTTGTTTTTTTTTTTGTAAAATGTTTTTCTAATTAATTTAAAAATACTTTTTATCTTTTTTCTCACTGTTTAAAATTTTTTACTTTTCCAAAATTTTAATTTCAAATCAATTTTAATCAACTTTGGGGGAAAAAAATTCACTTTTCCCCACAGAGGTCTTTTGGAATAAAAAACATCCAAATATGCGATATGAAAATCATTTTTAAGAAAATCATCTTTTTTCAGATATGTAATTATATCGCGAATCCATTTGAATTTTTAAATGGAGTATAAAATTTACAAGTTCGAAAAATTGTTACGACTGAGAAAATTGTAAAAGACATAAAATAAATGTTCAAAATAATAAATGTTTTGAATTCATTGTATTTATAGATTTTGCAAAAAAGTCTCGGAAAAGAAAATTTGTTTATCGACTTATTTTGATAAAATACGATTTTTTTAAATTTTTTACGACTTATTTTGATAGAATACGACTTTATTTATTTAATATTTAATAAAAATAGTTAATAA